>CM075740.1:11815070-11920070 GCA_037974335.1 Prionace glauca
TCACGTGCTCACTGTGTGAGGAGGAAGGGGAGGGAGGAGAGGGTGGGGAGGGAGGAGAGGGTGGGGAGGGAGGAGAGGGTGGGGAGGGAGGAGAGGGTGGGAGGGAGAGAGAGGGGGGGGAGGGAGGGAGAGGAGGGGAGGGAGAGGGGGGGAGAGGGGGGGAAGGGGGGGGAGGGGGGAAGGGAGGGAGAGGGGGAGGGGGGGAAGGGAGGGAGAGGGGGGGAGGGGGGGAAGGAGGGAGAGGGGGGAGGAGGGAGAGGGGGGGAAGGGAGGAGGGGGGGGGAAGGGAGGGAGAGGGGGGGGAAGGGGAGAGGGGGGGGAAGGGGGGGAGGGGGGAAGGGAGGAGGGGGGGAGGGGGAAGGGGGAGGGGGGAGTGGGGGAGGGGAGGTGAGAGAGAGGGGGAGGGGGAGGGGGAGAAGGGAGGGAGGGAGAGGGGGGAGGAGGAAGGGGAGGGAGAGGGTGGGGAGGGAGGAGAGGGTGGGAGGAGGAGAGGAGTGGGAGGGAGAGAGAGGGGGGGAGGGAGAGGAGGGGAGGGAGAGGGGGGAGGGGAGGGAGAGGGGGGGGGAGGGGGGGAGGGGAGAGGAGGGGGAGGGAGAGGGGGGGGAGGGAGAGGGGGGGGAGGGAGAGGGGGGGGAGGGGGAGGGGGGAAAGGAGGGAGGGGGGAAGGGAGGGAGGGAGGGTGAGAGAAGAGGAGGGGGAGGGGGGGAGAGAGGGAGGGGGAGGGGGGAGAGAGGGAGGGGAGGGGGGGAGAGGGGGAGAGGGGGAGGGAGGGAGGAGGGGAGAGGGAGGGGGGGGAGAGGAGGGGGGGGAGAGGGAGGGGGGGGAGAGGGAGGGAGGGGAGAGGGAGAGGGAGGGAGGGGGAGAGGGAGGGGGGGAGAAGAAGGAGAGGAGAGGGAGGGAGGGGAGAGGGAGTGAGAGGGAGGGGGGGAGGGGGGGAGAGAGAGGAGGGGGGAGGGGGGGAGAGAGAGAGAGGGGGGGGAGGGGGGGTAGGGGGGGAGGGGGGAAGGGAGGGAGTGGGGGAGGGGGGGGAAGGGAGGGAGTGGGGGAGGGGGGGGGGAGTGGGGGAGGGGGAGGGTGAGAGAAGAGGAGGGGGAGGGGGGAGGGGGGAGAAGGGAGGGAGAGGGGGGGAGGGAGGGAGAGGGGGGAGGAGGAAGGGGAGGGGGGGGAGGAGGAAGGGGAGGGAGGAGAGGGTGGGGAGGGAGGAGAGGGTGGGGAGGGAGGAGAGGGTGGGGAGGGAGGAGAGGGTGGGAGGGAGAGAGGGGGGGAGGGAGGGGGGGAGAGGGGGGGAGGGGGGGGGAGGGGGGAGGGGGGGAAGGGAGGGAGAGGGGAGGGGGGGAAGGGAGGGAGAGGGGGGGAGGGGGGGAAGGGAGGGAAGGGGGGGAGGGGGGGAAGGGAGGGAGGGGGGGAGTGGGGGAGGGGGAGGGTGAGAGAAGAGGAGGGGGAGGGGGAGGGGGGAGAAGGGAGGGAGGGAGAGGGGGGGAGGAGGAAGGGGAGGGAGGAGAGGGTGGGGAGGGAGGAGAGGGTGGGGAGGGAGGAGAGGGTGGGAGGGAGAGAGAGGGGGGGAGGGAGAGGAGGGGAGGGAGAGGGGGGAGGGGAGGGAGAGGGGGGGGAGGGGGGAGGGAGAGGAGGGGGAGGGAGAGGGGGGGGAGGGGGAGGGGGGGAGGGGGAGGGGGGGGGAGGGTGAGAGAGAGGGGGAGGGGGGAAAGGAGGGAGGGGGAAGGGAGGGAGGAGGGTGAGAGAAGAGGAGGGGAGGGGGGAGAGAGGGAGGGGGGAGGGGGAGAGAGGAGGGAGGGGGGAGAGGGGGAGAGGGGAGGGAGGGAGGAGGGGAGAGGGAGGGGGGGAGAGGGGGGGGGAGAGGGAGGGAGGAGAGGGAGGGAGGGGAGAGGGAGGGGGGAGAGAAGGGAGAGGAGAGGGAGGGAGGGGAGAGGGATGGGAGGGGAGAGGGAGGGGGGGAGGGGGTGAGGGGGAAGGGAGGAGAGGGGGGGGAAGGGAGGGAGAGGGAGGGAGAGAGGGAGGGAGAGGGGAGAGGGGGGGAGGGGGGAAGGTGGGGGAGGGGGGGAAGGGGGGGAAGGGAGGGAGAGGGGGGGAGGGGGGAGGGGGGAGGGAGGGGAGGGGGGGGAAGGGAGGGGAGGGGGGGGGGGGGAAGGGAGGGAGGGGGGCAAGGGAGGGAGAGGGGGGGAGGGGGGCAAGGGAGGGAGGGGGGGAGGGGGGGGAAGGGAGGGAGAGGGGGGGAGGGGGGGGAAGGGAGGGAGAGGGGGGGAGGGGGGGGAAGGAGGAGAGGGGGGAGGGGGGGGAAGGGAGGGAGAGGGGGGGGAGAGGGGGGGGAGGGGGGGGAAGGGAGGGAGAGGGGGGGGAGAGGGGGGAGGGGGGGGAAGGGAGGGAGAGGGGGGAGGGGGGGGGAGGGGGGGGGAGGGGGGGAGGGGGGAGGGAGAGGGGGGGAGGGGGGGGAGGGAGGGGAGGGGGAGGGGAGGGGGGAGGGGGGGGAGGGGAGGGGGGGGGGGAGGGGGGGGAGGGGGGGGGAAGGGAGGGAGAGGGGGGAGGGGGGGGAGGGGGGGGAAGGGAGGGAGAGGGGGGAGGGGGAGGGGGGGGAAGGGAGGGAGAGGGGGGAGGGGGGGGAGGGGGGAGAGGGGGGGAGGGGGGGGGAGGGGGGGGAAGGGAGGTTGAGGGGGGGAGGGGGGGGAGGGGGGGGGAAGGGAGGGAGAGGGGGTGAGGGGGGGAAGGGAGGGAGAGGGGGGGGGGGGGGAGGGAGGGAGAGGTGGGGGAGGGGGGGGGAGGGAGGGGGAGGTGGGGGAGGGGGGGAGGGAGGGGGAGGGAGAGGGGGGTGAGGGAGGGAGGGAGGGAGGGGGTGGGAGAAGGGGGAGGGGGGGGAGAGGGGAGGGAGAGTGCGGGGAGGGAGGGAGGGCGAGAGGTGGGTCGAGGGAGGGAGGGAGAGGTGGGCGGGGAGAGTGGGGGGAGAGGGGAGAGAGTGGGGGGAGGGGAGAGGAGAGTGGGGAGGAGGGCGAGAGGTGGAGCGGGAGAGGGAGGGAGAGGGTCGAGGGGAATACTGTTGTCGTCCTTCCTACTGCCTTGGGTTATTCCCCACTCCGTTGGGAGATGTGGAGTCCAGTCTAATGCTTCATTCCAATCCTGCGTGCATAAGTTTCAAGTAAAGCTTTATACCCTCACCCTCCTCCTCCTCCTCATCCTCCTCCTCCTCCTCCTCCTGAGGGCAAGTGTTTCCCATTATTGTTTTCCCAAGAATTTTGATCTTGTGTACTAAGATAAGACGTGCACTGTTAATTACAGATGTCATCTCGCTTTTGCATCAAAATTGAAAATTCCTATTTTGGAAAACAGTTTAATTATATTTCACATGGATAAGTACTTTAAGAATTCTTTTGGATAAAGTAAACATGACCATTTCAGCTCTTTGGGATGAGGTGCTTACACACTGCACTGCGTTATAAAGAGAGTCACTTCACCGTGGATTACATGTAAATCATCACTGCTGCTGGAGAGTTTGGAAAGTACTGACATTTTAAATTTGCCCAGTCTAAACTTGAGCAGTATACCTCCATGGACCTACGCATTTAAAGGATTCTTGTTTATAAGTGATGACCATTCTATTGAATTTGGGATATACACCTCTATAATTGTTTGGAGCAAAGGAGGACATACAATAAACAACATATTAACATATAAAGATATGTCCACATATTCCATTTATTGTATTAAGGTATGTGTCCTCCAATAATCAACATACTTTTTGTTACAAATATTTTGAGGCCAGCTAAGATGCTTTGTGAAAGTACATCTTGAATCTTCTTCAATTTCTAATGTATCACTACTTCAGTTCCAAATAAGCAACAATCCATTTAGACTCCAATAAATACAGTTAGCAAAAATGCTATAAATTAGGTTAACAGCCTTGAAGTTTTCAGAGGGCTTTGATTTTTAGAGCAACTTGCAGACTTTTGTCTTTAAACAAAGCCAAGCAGAAACTGAACAGAGCTCTTTTTCTCTGCTACAACCCTAGCTCTTCCCATTGACCACATTATCACATGACCTTGTATACCCTAAACCCACTTTCCATTCCTTCAACCAAAAAACCCCAGACAATGTTTTGCAAGCAAGAATCCATTAGCTCTCTCCTATATAGTGTTTACTATATGGCTAAAACGAGTCATTATCCTGCTTTCCCAGCATCTGATCTGTATTCAATCTACACATACTAACTGCTTGTAGGAGGAAAAAAATCTCCTAATCTCCAACAGCACAGTATCATAGACACTTGATGTACATTTAATAATGCAGAATATACTGAACAAAGAACAACACAGCACGGGAAACAGGCCCTTTGGCCCAATGAGCCTGCACCGCCATTTCAACACTGAGAGTCCCCTCTCCACCCATGACTCTTGTCCACGTTTATGGCTTTCCACATTGGAAACCAGATTGAGAGGAGACTAATTTAGGGACAATTTGTTACACCAATCAGCCTAAGAGCACATCTTTGGGGTGTGGGAGGAAACCAGAGCACCCGGAGAAAACCCACGCAAGCACGGGGAGAATGTGCAAACTCCCACAGACACCGGCCCAAATCCATGTGTCTGCACAGCAAACAGTGATAGTCACTGAACTGTTGCCCAGAATCTGTTCCAGTTTAAGCGTACACTAACGACGTGAAGCACTAGGCTATTCTTGAAACATTCAAGAGCAGCCCTCGTGCGACCCATTGCGTGTATGCCCCTTGTTGGACAACAAGGCGGACCAAATCACCTATGGATTAAACGATTAATCCAAGTTTAGGTTATTGCACCTTAGGGCGGGTATATTGTCCTGTGACTAATACTAGGGCTAAAATGGTTGAATTGAGGAGATTGCATGTATAATAGACTTTGTATATAGCCTTGATGGTAAATTTAAGGGCGGGGGGGTGGTGGTGAGATATATCCAACCAAGATTGTTCAGCAAGGAAGGTAACTGAAGTGGGCTGGAGTTGAGATACAGATTGGATTTGAAAACATAGGAGCAGGAGTAGGGCATTTGGCCTTCGTGCTGTCTCCATCATTCAATAATATCGTACTATTCTAGTGATGGTCTCAATTCCATTTTCCTGTTTGTTTTCCCTCCACCCTCTCCTTTTGCTTACCACCTCTGCCTTAAAAATATTCAACAATTCTGCTTCCACCACCTTTTTTCAGGAAAAGAGTTCCATACCCTTTGATTTCACCTTGCCTGAGTTTTAATGGATGACACCTTTTTTTTGAACAGTTACCCTAGTTTTCAATGCACCCATGAGGAAACATTCTCTCCACGTTGTGAAGTTAATGTTTGTAAAATTATTTTTAAAAACTTCCAAAATGGTAAGAATTGTCAAGTTTCACGGTTCTGTTTTTTTCTGTACTGAAGAGAAGTAGGGGGCATGCTGTACACAGACTGAAACATTGTATTGCGAGCCTAGACAGTGGGGTTGCCAAGGCAACAACTTGTTTTGAATTTTAACCAAACAATTTAAAATAGGCATTTTATTAGCAGCAGCCTATCAGATTTGAATTTGATGTTTTGGTAACCTGTAAACCAATCCTATTACAGGGGTGTTTGGCATGTCATCAGGGGTATAAGTACAGCTCAGAGCTACAGAGAGTTCAGACAGCCACTGCCTCAGTCTGCCAACAACTGCTACAGTTCTCAGATGTGAGAGCGACTTGTTGAATCGCTCATTGCTGCATTTATGTCTTAAAAGAAAGCCTAATCTCAATCGCAAAGATACAAACAAGATAGTGAACACAGAAGAAGTCAGCAAAGAAAACAGAAGATTCCAGAAGTGACAAACCTGGTTACTTTTTGAGTAACAAAATTCTATTATATATTTTTGGTTAATGAATGAGTATTGTACTTACCTAAGCAGTATTCTATTAGAATAGTGTTTTATTTGGTTTGTTAATAGTTCAGTTAACCTGTTTACTGTCAGATAGTGTTAGTTGTTTTTTACAGAATCTCAGGTAGCTATTTTAATTTAACCACAAAGTGTCTGAAGTGCAGATATTATCCCTTCTCTCTCACTCTTTAACAGATTATGAAGGAAGGTCCTTCTCTTTGGTTGTTGTTGGTTCTTAGATCAACCTCCCCTTTTCTAACAATATCCACCCTAGCGAAGACCTCTCAGGATCTTGTATGTTTAAATCAAGTCACCTCTTATTCTTCTAAACTCCAACAGATACACGCTTAGCTTGTCCAACCTTTCCCCATAAGACAACACACCCAACCCAGGTTTTGGTCTGGGAAACCTCTGACCTGCTTCCAATGTGTTTTCAACTTCCTGCCAAAATGGACAATTCACATTTTCCCACATAATCCATTTGCCAGATTTTTGCCCACTCACTTAACCTATCTATACAGATCTCCTCGTCTTCTTATGTCCACTTCACAACTTACTTTTCTACCTATCTTTCATCAGCAAATTTGGCAACCATCCCTTCAATCCTTTCATCTAAGTCGTAGAATCCCTACAGTTCAAAAGAGGCCATTGAGCCCATTGACTCTGCCCAGGCTCTCTCCCCTGCCCTATCTCTGCAACTCCATACATTTTCCATGGCTAATCCACCTAACCACTCACCTTGGGACACCTAAGGGCAATTTAGCGAGACCAATCCACCTAATCTGCCCATCTTTGGAGTGTGGGAAGAAACCCATGCAGACATGGGGGGAATATGCAAACTCCACAGACAATCGCCCTTGGCTGGGGTCGAACCCTGAGCTGTGAGGCAGCAGTGTTAACCACTGCCACCATGCCAGCTATAAATAAGTCATTTATATAAATTATAATAGTTGAGGTCCCAGCACTGATCCCTGTGGCGTACCATGTTACATCTTGTCAATCTGAAAAAGATCTATTTTTGCCTGCTCTCTGCTGTTTGCTAACCATTCTTCTATCCATGTCAGAATGTTAACTCCCTCTTGTGAACTTTTGTTTGCTGCAATAACTGATGATGTGACACTTTATCAAATGAATGTTTGCTGGAAATCCAAGTTGCAGTACATCTACCCATTCCCCTCTATCCACAGCAGAGGTTACTTCCTCAAAGAACTCAAGTTGGTTAAGTATGATTCCCCTTTCACAAAACCATGTTGGCTCTGTCTGATTTACCTCAAGCTTATCCAAATGTCCTGCTAAAACTTCTTTAACAGCTTCTTAGCCAAGATCAAGCCTAGGTGGGATACAATGCCTTGTTAGCTTGGATCTTGTTTGTCTCTCTTGTGGGGACCATGAATTGGATTCAATTTGAATCTGCTTTTCGGAGCAAGGGGATGGATTTGGGTCCACCTAGTCCGCTGAGTTTTGACTTTATAATTTTAAGAATGGAGTAAAAAATTTAAACAAAGCTTCTAACATTTCCCTAATGACAGACATTAAGCTAACTGGCCTGCAGTTTCCTTCCCTCCCTTTTTGAATAATGGAGTTGCATTTGGGATCTTTCCTGAATCTGGGGTGTTTTGGAGAATTAGAACAAACGCAAGTCAGGCACTTTAAGAAACTAGAATGAAGTTATCCTGACAATTTACCACTTCTCTGGTGACTGCAATTTTCCTGGGTTCCTCCCTCATTTCCATTTCCTGGTTTAAAGCTGCTTCTGGTGTGTTATTTGTAGTCTGACCAGGAGACTGATGCTAAAATACCTGTTCAATTAATCTGCCGTCATATCAAATTTCCAGACCCACTTTCTATTGGACCAAGACTCACTGTTAAATCTTTTCTCTCATGAAAACTCTTACCAACTGTATTTATAATTCTAGCTAGCTTCCTCTCAGACTCTTAATTTCCCCTAATTAATCTCTTCATTATTTGTAGTTTCTTGCATCCTGTCCAATCTCCTGATGTTCCACCTGCCTTTGTGCAATTATATGCTTTTCTTTAAGTTTGATGCTATCTTTAACCTTTCTAGTTAAGTCCTTTATACTTTTTCTTCCTCACTGGAGTGTATCTAGTCTGTGCATTCTGAAATCTACCCATTTGTTTTGCCATGGAGTTCAATTAATGTTTCTATTGACCAATCCCTTGGCCAATTCACTTCAGCTCCACTTTCATACCTTAATTGTAAAAACAGAGAACCACTTCTCTCCCTCAAACTGAATGTAAAATTCAATCTGAGGTCAGTAATTGCTCCCATCTCATTGCACAATACCAGGTCTTGTATCGCCTGTTTTCTGGCTGGCTCCAAAATGTGCTGTTCTCAGAAACTATCCCAAAAACATTAATTGAACCCCTCCATCTAGGCCACCTTTGTCCGTCTGACTTTTTTGGTCTATTTATATGTAAATCAAAGCCTCCCATGATTCTTGCTGTATTTTTCTGATAAGCTCCAATTATTTCTGCCTTTATGTTCTACCCCACCATGTGGTTACTTTTTAAGGGACTTTTTTCGTAACTCTGGTCTTATTTGTCAATTTACTGTTAGATTTGTACACTCTATCCCTTCCTGTCATGCTCTATTCTTTATTTACTGTAATTACATCTTTTTCTTTTGTCCTGTCTCTGCTCTTTGGTTTACAATATCTTCCCACATTTGATCCCTTGACCCCATTATTTGATTTAAAACTCTCTCTATTTCCTTATTGATGTGGCTCACAAGAAGACCAGCCCCAACATGGTTTGGGTATTAAATCATAGAACCCTACGGTGCAGAAAGAGACCCTTCAGCCCATCGAGTCTGCACCGAACATAATCCTACCCAGCCCCTGCCCCCATTTCCCTACATATTATACCCACTAATCCCTAGAAACTAAGGGGCAATTTCTTAGCACGGCCAATCAACCTAACCCGCACATGTTTGGACTGTGGGAGGAAACCGGAGCACCCAGAGGAAACCCACTCAGACACGAGGAGAATGTGCAAACTCCACACAGACAGTGACCCGAGCCGGGAATTGAACCCAGAACCCAGGAGCTGTGAAGCAGCAGTGCTAACCCACTGTGCCGCCCATTAAAGCGGGGCTTTTTGTTTCAGGTGCTAAATATTGAGCTGGATCCAGCTAAACACACACTCGCGATAGACAGAATTCTGGTTAAAGACTTTGGTTTTTTTTTCCAACACGTGCTGGGAGAAAGGCAGACAGAAACACCAACCCCTTTCTGAAGTTTACAATGCAATGGCAGTTATACATTTTCAAAATTTCAGTTCTCTGAAATTTTGGATGCTCCAATCGCAATACAAATTATTTACCATGGTCAATCCTATCTTCCAGTGGAATCAGGAATTCAGTGGTCTGGAGGACCTGGAAGGTCCTACACACATCACCTACGTAAATCCATAAGGTTGTTTTCTCGCTATGAGCCACAGAGTTGGAAAGGTGAGGTTCCCACTATCTTGTTCTGCCACATTATCAGTAAGATTTGAATATTTTAAAATCAATGGAATTGAATATATACTTTGTGAATACTTCTTTTCATTTTCTAGAGTATAGGAATTTGAACTCTCCGTAACTTTTCCGATAACGTAACTGAGCCTTGTTGTCCCCAAGGAATGTGGCCTGTCTAGTTTACCCTTCCCATTATGCTTCAGGGCAGTTTGCATTTGGCCAAAGTGAACAATATATTCAAAAATACATGTTTAAATCTAATCTATACATTTAATTCCCAAAGCAGTAGTTATGGGGAGTGTCTATGCAAGTAGTTCACAAGAACATTAGAAATAGGAGCAGGAGTAGGCCATCTAGCCCTTCGAGCCTGCCCCGCCATTCAATAAGATCATGGCTGATCTGAAGTGGATCAGTTCCACTTTCCCGCTTTCTCCCCATAACCCTTAATTCCCGTCTATCAGAAACCTATCTACCCGTGACTTAAATATATTTAGCGAGGCAGCCTCCACCACTTCAACGGGCAGAGAATTCCAGAGACTCACCACCCTTTGAGTGAAGAAGTTCCTCCTCAACTCCGTTCTAAACTGACACCCCCCCCTTATTTTGAGGCTGTGTCCTCTAGTTCTGTTTTCCTTTCTAAACAAAAGTTCTTTTGTATAAAATAAGCATAAGGCACATTATGATAATTATTCTAAGTTAATTTCTCCTGTTTAGTAATCTTATTAGTTTTAAAGTCTCAGGATTTTCTGAACCTCTCTAACAGGTAGACACCTTCCCAAATGTACAGATCCCACTTTGCCCAGTGCTAGTGCCCCACAAAGTGGAACCCACTTCCCCAACATCAATCTTTTGAGCTAAGCACCCATATCTCTTTACCACAACTGATTTGATGTCTTTTCCAAGCTCTGACCAAGACTTATCCAGACTTGAAACTACACAGACGCTGAGATTTTCCAGCATCTTCATTTTTTGTTTGATTCCGGTATCCACAGTAATTGCTTTTATCATTCATCTCTCTAATTTGATTTGTCCTATGCCAATTTGCACAAGGCTTGCGTAATAATACAGTGATGATTATCTGTTGAGCTTCTGTTTAATTTGGTGTCTATCTATTTGGGCGGCATGGTAGCACACTGCTGCTTCACAGCTCCAGGGACCTGGGTTTGATTCCCAGCTCAAGTCACTGTCTGTGTGGAGTTTGCACATTCTCCCCGTGTCTGCGTGGGTTTCCTCTGGGTGCTCCGGTTTCCTCCCACAGTCCAAAGATGTGCTGGTTAGGTTGATTGGCCACGCTAAGAAATTGCCCCTTAGTGTCCAGGGATGAGTAGGTTAGAGGGATCAGTGGGTATAATATATAGGGATATGGGGGTAGGGCCCGAGTGGGATTGTGTTCGGTGCAGACTCGATGGGCCGAAGGGCCTCTTTCTGCATTGTAGGGTTCTATGATTCTATGATCCCGTCATACTGACCATGCAGAACTTCCTCTCTCCTGTGTATCTTGCTGATATCTACATGGATCAGGACAACTGGATCCCTCCTGTTACAATTTCTTCTCCAACTCCAAGTAGATGTCCCAAACCCTGGCATTGGGCAGGTAACGCAGCTGTCTGGACTCTCACTCTTTGCTGCAGAGAGTGGTGACAATCCCTGTGACTATACTGTAATCAGAACCACTGCATTCCTTTTTGCTCTCTTCCCCTGCCCCACCCACTTTTCTCCCCTTTCTCTTCTTCCTCCTCCTCTCCCCTCGCCCTCCTTGAACGGCTTCCTGTATCACAGAGCCATGGTCGGTTACCTCATCCACCCTGCAGCCTCCACTTCCATCCAAACAAGCCGAAAAGACCCAAACCTGTTGGACAATGTGTTTCATTCCTCAAGTCCCCTTACCTGCCTCACTCTCAGTCACACTCTCCTCTCGCTGGCCAAATGGGGCGGCACGGTAGCACAGTGGTTCGCACTGCTGCTTCACAGCTCCAGGGTCCTGGGTTCAATTCCCGGCTCGGGTCACTGTCTGTGTGGAGTTTGCATGTTCTCCCTGTGTCTGCGTGGGTTTCCTCCAGGTACTCTGGTTTCCTCCTACAGTCCAAAGATGTGCAGGTTAGATTGATTAGCCATGCTAAGAAATTGCCCCTTAGTGTCCTGGGATGAGTAGGTTAGAGGGATTACTGGGTATAATATGCAGGAATATGGGGGTAGGGGCTGGGTGGGATTGTGTTTGGTGCAGACTTGATGGGCCGAAGGGCCTCTTTCTGCACTGTAGGGTTCTATGATTTATTTGAAACCAGAAGACCCTGTCCTGAGATGTGTGACTGTTTCCTGGTACAAAGAATACATAGAACATAGAACATTATAGCACAAACAGGCCCTTCGGCCCTCGAGTTGCGCCGATCACATCAACCCCACCAATCTATAGACCTATCTATAACCCCCAATCCCATTAAACCCCATATACTCATCCAGAAGTCTTTTAAAAGACCCCAGCGAGTTCGCCTCCACCACCGATGATGGCAGCCGATTCCATTCACTCACCACCCTCTGAGTGAAAAACTTACCCCTAACATCACCTCTGTACTTCCCTCCCCACACCTTAAATCTGTGTCCTCTCGTAGCGACCATTTCAACCCGGGGAAATAGCCTCTGAGAGTCCACCCTATCTATTCCTCTCAACATTTTATAAACTTCTATCAGGTCGCCTCTCAACCTTCGCCTCTCGAGGGAAAAGAGTCCCAGCTCCCTCAACCTATCTTCATAAGGCATGCCTCCCAGTCCAGGCAACATCCTTGTAAATCTCCTCTGCACCCTTTCAATAGCTTCTACGTCTTTCCTATAGTGAGGCGACCAGAACTGCGCACAGTACTCCAAATGAGGCCTGACAAGGGTCCTGTAAAGTTGCAGCATTACCTCCCGACTCCTAAACTCAATCCCTCGATTAATGAAGGCCAGTACACCATACGCCTTCTTGACCACCTCCTCCACCTGCGAGGCCGATTTAAGAGTCCTGTGGACCCGGACCCTGAGATCCTTTTGCTCTTCAACGCTACTAAGACTCCTGCCCTTGATAGTGTACTCGTTCATCCCGTTGGTTCTGCTGAAATGGACAACTACACATTTATCCGCGTTGAAGTCCATCTGCCACTTCTCCGCCCATTCCTGCATCCTATCTATGTCCTGTTGCACCTTTTGACATCCTTCCAGACCATCCACAACACCACCGACCTTCGTGTCATCAGCGAACTTGCTAACCCATCCCTCCACTTCCTCATCCAGGTCATTTATGAAAATGACAAACAGCAAGGGTCCCAGAACAGATCCCTGGGGCACCCCACTGGTGACTGACCTCCATTCTGAAAAAGACCCATCCACAACCACTCTCTGCCTTCTGCAGGCAAACCAGTTCTGGATCCACAAGGCCAAAGGCCCTTGGATCCCATGCCCTCTCACCTTCTCAAGAAGTCTTGCATGGGGGACCTTATCAAACGCCTTGCTGAAGTCCATGTACACTACGTCCACGGCACTTCCTTCGTCAATGTGTTCAGTCACATTATCGAAGAACTCAACTAGGCTCGTAAGGCCTAGTTGATCTCGCTAATTTCCCTTTTCCCTGACGTGGCGCAGTGTCTGTAGCCCAGCCTCCAGCTCAAAAGCTCTGAGCTGAAACTGTTTGATTTTTGTACTGATATGTTTGCTCTGGATCAAATTGGCATCTAGGAATCCCCACATACTGTGACACTTCACCTTTCCTGATATCCTTTATGTGTTCTAATTGATTATTCAATGAGTCAATCCTGACTCGGAACGTTGGCCCTATTCTTTCTCGACAGATGTTGTCAGACCTGCAAACATTTTTCTATTTTTGTCACCGTCTCACTCTTAAACTTGTGTAGAATCTTTTGATGTGGCACCTTATTAAATGCCTTTACGAAATCCAAGTCCATCAAATTGAAGGGCTAGATGCCCTACTCCTGCTCCTATTCCTTAAGCTCTTATCCTTATGCTCTTACATCAATTAGTTCCCCTTTATCCACATTGGATGTTAAAAAAACTCTAACAGATTTCCATTTCACACAATGCTCTCATCAAATGGTGATTATCTGAATATCCTGCCTCAGTTCCTTTAATAATATTCTAGCATTTTCCCAATGACAGCATTAGGCTAACAGGACGACAGTTTGCTGCTTTCTGCCTGCCTCCCTCCTTGAAGAAAGGTGTTACATTAGGTATTTTACATTTGATTTAATTGAAAAAGGGCTGAATCAATGATTCCTGCTTTGTTTTGAAAGTAAAGAGCACTGGGTTAAGGTCTTTGCAGAATTAGCTGGCCAGCACTTTTTCTCCCACCCCTACCGTGTCTTGCAATCATTGTTTGCTGCACCTCTCTTCCCAGGGCTGATCGGGTTAGTGAAGAAGAAGAACAAGAACAATCCAGCACGGGAAACAGGCCCTTCGGCCCAACGAGCCCGCGCCGCCACATCACCCTACACCTATTCTACCCTGCATATAGAACCAGCATAGAACCCTACAGTGCAGAAACAGGCCCTTCGGCCCATCGAGTCTGCACCGAACACAATCCCACCCAGACCCTATCCCCATATCCCTACACATTTACCTGCTAATCCCTCTAACCTACACATCCCAGGACACTAAGGGGCAATTTCAGCATAGCCAATGAACCTAACCCGCACATCTTTGGACTGTGGGAGGAAACCGGAGCACCCGGAGAAAACCCACGCAGACACGAGGAGAATGTGCAAACTCCACACAGGCAGTGACCCGAGCCGGGAATCGAACCCAGGACCCTGGAGCTGTGAAGCAGCAGTGCTAACCACTGTGCTACCGTGCCTACCGTGGGCAGATTTCTTTTGTTGTTGAGGATTGCATTGCTGTCCAGTGAGCTGACAGCAGCATCAGCCCAGTGGTAGTTTATATTCTGTTAATTTACCAGCCTGTTCTGGCCGAGCCCTGATACTTGTTTCAATTTTGATCATATTTCATATGAATATCTTCTCCTGTCTCCACCTATGGGGAAACTGACCTAGATTTCAAGTTGGCACTTTAATGATAGAACGTGTTACGAAAGAGAAATGTTCCTTCGATTTGAACAGACTAACAGTGCCGCAGCTCTTCCACAAGCGTAAATGCTGTTGCTAAATTTGCTGTGTCAACTGTGACTCAGAGGGTCGCATTCTTGAGTCAAGGAGGCTGTGGATTCAAGTTTCACTTACAGGACTCGAGCAGAAGATATAGGCTGACACCAGTACTGTGAGAGCGCTGTACTGTCTGTCAAAGTGAGACCCAGTCTTCAGCATTTGGATGTAATAGATCCCACTGTGTTATTTCGAAGAGGAGGTGGGGATTTCTCCCTGGTGTCCTGGCCAATCTGTATCCTTCAACCAAGATGTGGAGATGCCGGCGTTGGACTGGGGTAAACCCAGAGTCTTCAACATGTCATTGATGAAGACGAACATCTCGCCAGGGCTATCCCCACACCCCCACTTCTTGCCTTCAGACAACCACACAACCTCAAACAGACCATTGTTCGCAGCAAACTACCCAGCCTTCAGGAGAACAGTGACCACAATACCACACAACCCTGTCACAGCAACCTCTGCAAGACATGCCGGATCATCGACATGGATACCATCATCACACGTGAGAATACCATCTACCAGGTACATGGTAAATACTCTTGCAACTCGGCCAACATTGTCTACCTGATACGTTGCAAGAAAGGATGTCCCGAAGCATTGTACATTGGGGAGACCATGCAGACGGTACAACAACAGATGAATGAACGTCACTCGACAATCACCAGGCAAGACTGTTCCCTTCCTGTTGGTGAACACTTCACGGGCATTCAGCCTCTGCCTTCGGGTAAGCATTCTCCAAGGCGGCCTTCACGACACACGACAGCGCAGAGTCGCTGAACAGAGACTGATAGCCAAGTTCCGCACACATGAGGACGGTCTCAACAGGGATCTTGGGTTCATGTCGCACTATCTGTAACCCCCGTGACTTGCCTGGGTTTGCAAAACCTCACTTACTGTACTGTCTGGAGACAATACACATCTCTTTAACCTGTGATCAGTGCTCCTTCCACTCACATTGTTGGCACCTTGAGACTTGAATAGCTGTAAAGACTCGCATTCTAATCAATAACCTGTAAACTGTCTGTGCTGTTATTTGCTGTGTCTGAGGCCAGAACTCTCCATTCTCCTAATGAAGGGGAAAACCCCAAAAGCTTGTTATCAAATAAATCAGTTGGACTTTAACCTGGTGTTGTCGTCCTTCAACCAAGTGCAGCAGTAGATGTTACAGGTTGGGGAGGTGCCCATATCCCTGTCCATCGATGCTGTGCGATTTGCACCGGAAGCATCAAGATCCAAACCTGTTCGCAGAAAATTATCAAAACTAAAAACCCCTGGTTTGTTTATCACAGTTCATTTAACCACGATGAAGAAGAAACTGCTGTAGTTTCCAAAACCACTGGTCAATTATCAATGTGTCTGCAGAGCAAACTGTCTATTTGGGATGCCTGATAGTCCTGGGATTTACTGGAAGCTCAGTGAAGAGACCGTTTGTTGCGATTTGGAATTTCGCTGTAAAGTTGGCTCTTGGTGTTGTAATTTTTGTGGTGTTGTAACTTTTGAGTTGTGGATATTCTGACACGCTCAGAGGACACAAACTGCCAAGGAACATCAACGGGTAAGAACTTTGAGTATGAGGGGGGAAGAACTTTGAGTATGAAGGGGGAAGAAAGCTTGTGGGATATCAAGAACAATGTTGAAGGATTTTACAGTTGTATTGGTTGTGGCTAACGGAAAAAATAAGAAATGGGCAATGAAGCTTTTCGAAAGGCAATGTTTGCATCAGAGCTGAACTGGAAGATTTGAAATGCAAGATTCAAGCTGAGTATCTACCTTCTGAAAAGGCGTGATAAACTGAAATCTTCAATAAACTGCAGCCAAACGGGCCGTCTAAAATGGCGATTTGTAAAGCACTCTGGGACAAGGCTGCAGTTTAAAGACAGAGACAAAACATCCTGCAACCCTGAGGAGTAAATAAACAGGGTATGGGTCAGCTCCGTGATGAGAGAGACTTTCTGGTCACATTGGGTTGTGTACCCGACGTAAGGACACCATGAACTCTTATTTAAGAGGGAGGTATGTAGAACCATAGAAAATTACAGCACGGAAACAGGCCTTTTGGCCCTTCTTGTCTGTGCTGAACCATTTTTTGCCCAGTCCCATTGACCTGCACTTGAACCATATCCCTCCACACCCCTCTCATCCATGTAACCGTCCAAGCTTTTCTTAAATGTTAAAAGTGACCCCGCATTTACCACTTTATCCGGCAGCTCATTCCACACTCCCATCACTCTCTGTGTGAAGAATCCCCCCCTTACATCCCCTTTAAACTTTTCTCTTTTCACCCTTAACCCATGCCCTCTGGTTTTTTTCTCCCCTAGCCTGTGTGGAAAAAGCCTGCTTGCATTCACTCTATCTATACCCATCAAAACCTTATTCACCTCTATCAAATCTCCCCTCATTCTTCTACGCTCCAGGGAATAAAGTCCTAACCTATTCAATCTCTCTCTGTAACTCAGCTTCTCAAGTCCCTGTAACTCAGGTCTCAAGCATGTGACCCATGTGCCTCCAGCACCTACAGACACGGCCGCTGGGGACACAGCCAGAGATCGGTGAGTTAGCACCCGATTGGATTCTTATTGATCAGGGGAATCGAGTCCTGATCAATTGATTGGCAATGGCCAAAAAGGGGGTGTGAAACCAAACGGGGTAATAAAGGGTGCTGCACAACCAGGAGTCTCTCTCTGACCCCACAAATGAGCTACAATAATGGTGAAAGTCGCCAACAAGAGGAGAGCTACCACATCTGAGAAGGAAGACCAGAGCCAGAGTGCCAGACCAGACCAAAGGATCAGACTGTGCAGACAACTACTGAGACCAACACACAGATAAAGGCCAATATCTGCTTGGGTACTTGCCAGTCACACAAAGTTAAATCAAGGTCTTGTATTGGACTTGAACTTTAGTATTTTCCTATAAGATAACTTATTGTTGGTCAGGTGGGTGATTATTGATTGTGTGGGTTTAAATAAATATTGGTTGTACTAATGAGACGTCTACCAGTAGTTATTTCTCCACCGTATAAGGGTTAAAGCAGACTGTACGGCAGGCAACGGAATCAAAGTGTTCGAGACCTGAACAAACAAATTTTGGATGCGACACAAAAGGTACCAAGAGGAAATAATGACCTTCGATTCAGTTGACAACTCAAAGCAGGATTTAGGAGAACTCAGCCAGGCAAAACTGTAGGCAGAAAAGGCACACAAAAGATTCTTGAAGAATTAATTTGTAGACGTGGGAAAAATATGAGGGATATTGAATATTGCTTCAGATAATGCTGCACTGGAATTATCAGCAGCGATGAAATGATGCACTGAAGCCAAGTTAGTAAGAGGTCAACAAGAAAATAAAATAGTTTAAAAGATTGTCCTCCCAAGATCGAATGCAAAAGGAATGTATAACCAGTCAGCAATGTGACTTGAAAAGCCCAAGTGATTGGAGACCGGACAAATGTGAGGTAATAGATTTTGGAAGCTCCAATATTATTAGGAAATATACAATAAATGGCAGTACCCTGAGGAGTATTGATAGGCAGAGGGATCTGGGTGTACAGGTACACAGGTCACAAAGTGGCAATGCAAGTGAAGAAGGTGGTCAAGAAGGCATAGAACATGCTTGCCTTCATTGACCTGGGCATTGAGTTTAAAAATTGGCAAGTCATGTCGCTGCTTCATAGAACCTTAGTGAGTGGAATATAATGTTCAACTGTGGTCGCCACCCTACCAGAAGGATAGGGTGGAGAGGGTACAAAAAAGATTTACCAGGATGTTGCCTGGTATGGAGGGCATTAGTTATGAGGAGAGTTAGAGAAACTTGATTTGTTCTCACTGGAATGACGGAGGTTGAGGGGAGGCCTGATAGAAGTCTATAAGATTATGAGAGGGATGGACAGAGTGGATCCCAGGATCCCAGGGTGGAAGAGTCAATTACTCAGGGGCACAGGTTTAAAGGAGATGCACGAGGCAGATTTTTTATACAGAGGGTGGTGGGTGCCTGGAACTCGTTGCCAGGGGAGGTTGTGGAATAGATACGGGAGTGACTTTTAAGGGGTGTCTTGACAAGTACATGAATGAGATGGAAATATAAAGATATGGTCCCCAGAAGCGTTAGAGGGTTTTAGTTCAGTCGGGCAGCACGGTCGGTGCACGCTAGGAGGGCTGAAGGGCCTGTTTCTGTGCTGTAATTTTCTTTGATCTTTGTACTGAATTACAGGAAATCTTGAGAAGCAAGGAAGCTTTGCGAAGAAAAAGAAAACCTGCTGAAGAAGCTTCACATGTTGCAAGAATCCACTGTGACATGACGGGACAAGGTGGACAGAGTACCCTTCATTGGCCAGTACCCTCCCTGAGTGGAGAAGCTACATCTTCTCCAGAGCCTTTAACACGTCACAGATGAAGACGAACATTTCTCCAAGGCCATCCCCACACCCCTACTTCTTGCTTTCAGACAACCACACAACCTCAAACAGACCATTGTCCATAGCAAACTACCCAGCCTTCAGGAGAACAGTGACCACAACACCACACAACCCTACCACTGCAACCTCTGCAAGACATGCTGGATCATCAATATGGATACCATCATTTCATGTGAGAACACTGTCCACCAGGTACTCGGTACATACACTTGCAGCTCGACCAACGTTGTCTACCTGATATGCTGCAGGAAAGGATGTCCCAAGGCATGGTACATTGGGGAGACCATGCAGATGTTACAACAATGGATGAATGAACACCGCTCGACAATCACCAGGCAAGACTGTTCCCTTCCTGCTGGGGAACACTTCAGCAGTCACGGACGTTCGGCCTTTAATGTTCAGGTAAGCGTTCTCCAAGGCTGCCTTCACGACACACGACAGTGCAGAGTCACTGAGCAGAATCTGATAGCCAAGTTCCACACGCGTGAGGACGGTCTCAATCGGGATCTTGGGTTCCTGTCGCACTATCTGTAACACCCGTGACTTGCCTGGGCTTGCAAAATCTCACTAACTGTCCTGGCTGGAGACGGTACACATCTCTTTAACCTGTGCTTAACCCTCTCTTCACTCATGATGTCTGTACCTTTAAGACTTGATTCCCTGTAAAGACTCGCATTCCAACCATTATTTTGTGAATTGAGTCTGCGTCTTTATCTGCCCTGTTTGTCAACAGAACTCCCAATTACCTGACGAAGGAGCAGTGCTCCGAAAGCTAGTGCCATTTGCTACCAAATAAACCTGTTGGATTTTAACCTGGTGTTGTCAGACTTCTTAATAGCAAGAGCATGGCATGGAGAAATAAATTCTACTCCAATCTAGGAATGAACAGTGTACACAATCCCTACAGAAGGAATGAAGCAAACACACAACATCTGAAAAAGCGGACGGCTTGTTAATGCAAAATACAACTTGAAGGGGCACAAAAATCAAACGGTGATGACCAATCGAGAAATAGAGTATTACTGTCATTTCTCTAAATGTGACAGACTGAGATGTGGCAAATTCTGGCTCTCTGAATTTATGGAGAGATCTCAGGTGGAGGGAGAAGGGGTAGCAAGTAAATGTTTTATTGTAAATTAACATGCTTTGTTTGGAAAGGAGAAAGGTATTATTTTGGGAAGGAAGGAGGGAGGTTGTGCCATTGTAACAGAAATGTGCTTAACACAGCAAAGGTTGATGCAAGACTGAGAATAGTGCAGTCCATGGTATGATGTATAGAGTCGCATTGCGATAGGCATCAAGAACAATTTAGAAGGAACCTTCATGGGATCAGTAAGTGGGATGTTTAAATATTAAGGATTACCAATAAATGGAATATTAATGGGGGAGCTACCTCACGCAGAGCGTGGTGGGAGTGTGGAATGAGCAGCCGGATAAAGTGGTAAATGTGGGGTCACTTTTAATATTTAAGAAAAACTTGGACAGGTACAACATCAAAGTGCAAGCACCACAGACCAAAAAGTGCCTTTATGGTCTAAGTGCAGGTCAGTGGGACTGGGCAAAAGATGGTTGGACACAGACAAGAAGGGCCAAAAGGCCTGTTTCTGAGCTGTCATTTTCTATGGTTCACGTTTAAACAGACAAGCCTCAGATCTCAACAATAAGATGCCAAGCAAACCCATAACACATACTCCAAAATTGCTTAACTCTAATTTTAAGGCTGATGTTTGCTTGTTAAATTCATACTTATCAGAAAGGAAGGTGGGCGGGGCTGTTGGCTGTCAGTCATTTCAGTTCCATGATGTCACTGCAGGAGTTTCTCAGGCCAGTGTCCCAGGCCCCACCGTCTTCAGATAATTCATCAATGGCCCTCCCTCCATCGTAAGGTTTAAGCCTCCTCAGAAACCAAAGCAGTTTATGTCCAAATGCAGCAAAACCAGGACAATATCTGGGCTTGACTGACAAGTGACAAGTAATATTTAGCAATTCCAAAAAGAGAATCCAGCCATCAGCGCCACCGTCCCCCCCCCATCCACATTCCGCCCCCCCCCACCCACATTCCCCCCCCCACACCACCCCTCCACCCCACCCACACCACCCCCCCACCCCACCCACCCCCCCCCCCCCCACCCCACCCCCCACCCACACACCCCCCACCCCACACCTCACCCCACCCCCCACCCCACCCATACCACCCCCCACCTGTCCACTAACAAGAACATAGAACACTACAGCACAAAAGGCCCTTCGACCCTCAAGTTGCTCCGATCATATCCCTACCTCCCAGGCCTATCTATAACTCTCAATCCCGTTAAATCCCATTGACTCATCCAGAAGCCTCTTAAAAACCCCAGCGTTCATTCCCTCCACAACTGGTGCATCTGCAAGATGCACCGCAGCAATTCGTCGAGGCTTCTTGATGAGACTGTTTGATCTGTGGTTTTAACTCCACTTCCTGCCTGTCCCACTACCCTTGACTCTCGTAGATCAGAAACCTGTTGAAATCGGCCTTAACTATACTCAGTGACCCAGCATGCCTTGCCCTGCGGTAGAGAATTTCACAGTTTTTACAGTGCAAAAGAAAGCCATTTGGCCCATCAAGATTGACTCTCTGAAAGAGCATTCTGCCTCGTCCCGCTCCCCTGCCTTATCCCCATAATTTTGCCCATTCTTTTATGTTCAGAGAGCAATCCAATCTCCTCTTAATTTACCTTTGATAGAAACTGCCTCCATCACCTTCCCAGTAAGTTTATTCCAGTCTCCAACCATCTTCCTCTCTAACTGTTTATCATCAGCAAATTTGGCTACAATATAGTCAGTCCCTTCATCTAATTTATTAATGTGAATCAGGAATGGTTGAGGTCCAGAAGTAATACCTATATAGTTTAGGACTGAAAATCATCAGTCATAGAAACCCTACAGTGCAGGAGGAAGCCATTGGGTCCAGCAAGTCTGCACCAACCACAATCCCCATATATTTTACCCACTAATGCTCTAACCTACACATCTCAGGACTCTTAGGGGCTTTTTTTTAAGCATGGCCAAAAAACCTTACCCGCACATCTCTGGACTGCAGAAGGAAACCAGCGCACCCGGAGGAATCTATGCAGATACAAGGAGAATGTGCAAATTCCACAGTGACGCAAGCCAGGAATTGAACCCAGGTCCCTGGAGCTGTCGTGTTGCCTGTCAGTTGGTCCAGTTTAAGCGTACACTAATGACGTGAAGCACTAGGCAACTCTCGAAGCAACATCCAAGAGCAGCCCTCGCACGACCCACCGTGTGTATGCCCCTTGAGGTGGACCGAATCCCCTGTGGATGTAAAAGGAGACATCAATCAACATAAATAGACACACAACAGGTTCCACAGACAGTAACGGAAGATCCTCAATAGCTCCAATGTAAGTGACAAAGCGAGCCTTAAAATTTGTTGGACGACTGATAGGAATCTATTAATTCCCAGGAATGTCCTGAGGCTCTAGATCTTCAACTAGAACATTCTTTTGTACCCCTCCATCTCCAGTCTGCTCATGTGACTATCCAAATAGTCCATTAACATAGCAAAGAGGGCATATAACATAATGCTAAGCTAACTGCTAACTCAAAGGGCTGTCTATATATGTTCCACATCTGGTTACACACACGGTGCCTTGGGCAGAGAGGTTTCTTCTTAAAACAAGTCGTAGGGTTTAGTCCAATGTCAGCAAAACTATGAGTGTGGGACATCAGCAGGAAATGAATTGGTCTGTTACTGCCCGGGCAATAGAGTTTAAGACTAACCTTTTTGTCTCCCTGCTTCCATAAGACTATTGGCTTTCCAGGAGTTTCAGTTGGGATTCAACTGTTCTGTTATTGAGCTAGCCTTCTCCACAGGAGTTAGCTGTCCTGTGGTCCAAGCCAACATTCCCCCCTCAATGAAAACCTATTGTTCATACTGTTCATGAAGTACAGAGGTAACAGAGTCTGTCTCCTTTGCTCATTGTAAGACTAAAGATTAGCACGTATCCCAGCACGGGCAGTACGGTAGCACAGTGGTTAGCACTGCTGCTTCACAGCTCCAGGGTCCTCGGTTCGATTCCCAGCTCATGTCACTGTCTGTGGGGATCTTATAGAGACTTAAAAGATAATGAAGGGGATGGATAGGGTAGAGGTAGAGAGATTCTTCCTGCTTAGAAAGGCTAGCAGGACTAGAGGGCACAGCCTCAAGATAAGGGGGGGGGCAGTTTAGATCAGAGTTGAGGAGGAACTTCTTCACTCAAAGGGTGGTGAATCTCTGGAATTCTCTGCCCGTTGCAGTGGTGGAGGCTACCTCGCTAAATATATTTAAATCACGGGTAGATAGGTTTGTGATAGACAGGGGAATTAAGGGTTATGGGGAGAAAGCGGGAAAGGGAACTGATCCACTTCAGATCAGCCATGATCTTATTGAATGGCGGGGCAGGCTCGAAGGGCTAGATGGCCTACTCCTGCTCATATTTCTTATGTTCTTATGAGTTTGCACATTCTCCTTGTGTCTGTGTGGGTTTCCTCCGGGTGCTCCAGTTTCCTCCCACAGTTCAAAGACGTGCGGGTTAGGTTGATTGGCCGTGCTAAGAAATTGCCCCTGAGTGTCTAGGGATGTGTAGGTTAGAGGGATTAGTGGGTATAATATGGGGGTAGGGCCTGGGTGAGATTGTGTTTGGTGCAGACTCGATGGGCCGAAGGGCCTCTTTCTGCACTGTAGGGTTCGATGAAGTATATTTTGATCAGTTGATACAATGGAGCTAAAGCTAAAAAGGAATTGAACTACAGGCCAACCTTTGTCCAACTGAATGGCGGAGAAAACTGTATGTTTTGCTCCTGTACTATTATATTCCTTAGTTCAAAATGATATTTGTGCACCGTGCTAGGTTGCCTCAGCTGAAGAAGACAGCAGCTCAAACTTAGTTTTAATTCTTCACCGAATAATGGGGTAGGTTTAGAGCAGCCAATCTCTGAACTACTCAGATAGGCATGATGTGGAGATGCTGGCGTTGGACTGGGGTAAACACAATAAGAAGTCTGACACCAGGTTTAAATCCAACCGATTTATTTGATAGTAAACTGACAAGTTTACAGACAGTTTACAGTAAACTGTCTGTAATCTGTACTGTAATCTGTCTGTTTACTGTAATCTGTGAACTGTCTGTGCTTTATATGCTCTGTCTGAGGCCAGAACTCTCCATTCACCTGACGAAGGGGCAAATCCTGAAAGTTTGTGAGTTTAGTATCAAATAAATCGGTTGGACTGAAACCTGGTGTTGTCAGACTTTTTACTACTCAGATAGATCTACAGCTCACTGCTTCACCCGCTGGAATGGCTGGTAGTCAGGAAATAAAGCCCAGAGAAAGAAAGAACTTCTATCAACAAATAAATTGTACTAACACCGATTTGATGGGCCTGTTGCAGGAAACCGCAAAGCTCAAAGCACTCGACGTGACTGTAAGCTTAACCGCACTGTCCAATAAGCCAGACATTTTAAAGAACATTATTTTCACTGAGAGAGAATTCCTGACATGTTCCTTTAGCTAATGTTCCACAAGCTGATTTAGCCCCTCTGTTGAAACCAAATCTGATGCAGTCAGAGTGGAGCGCTTTGCAGATAAATAACATGTCACCTTTAGCGCTGTTTGTCAGTTGACATGACCAGTGTTACAAAGCTTCTGTTCAACTTAATACTAAAGTTATCCCAGCCTGATTTGTCAGGCTGCAGAGAACAAATCACATGTCGTATCTAAAACTCAGTACGTTGTGGTTGGCAGTTGAATCTGACAGACCAGGAAGGTTCAATCTGGTCATAGATCGTAGAACCCTACAGTGCAGAAAGAGGCCCTTCAGCCCATCGAGTCTGCACCGAACACAATCCCCCCCCAGGCCCCTACCCCCATATCCCTCCATATTATACCCACTAATCCCTCTAACCTCCGCTACCCTGGACACTAAGCGACAATTTCTTATCACGGCCAATCAACCTAACCCGCACATCTTTGGACTGTGGGAGGAAACCGGAGCACCCGGAGGAAACCCACGCAGACACGAGGAGAACGTGCAAACTCCACACAGACAGTGACCCGAGCCGGGAATCGAACCCAGGACCCTGGAGCCGTGAAGCAGCAGTGCTAACCCACTGTGCCACCGTGCCGCCCCACCTCACCTGAAATAGCAGCTAGGCTGCAACAACTGCTGCCCTCTAGGCCCCTGGACAACCAAAGGAAGGAAAGGTGTCAGGATTTTCTTTTGTGGTCATTTCCAGGGACGTTGAGTTGGCGTCATGACTTTGCATTGTGACTGCTTGTTTTAAGGAAAATTATTGAAAGTGAGGTTTAATAGTCATTTCAAGTCACCGCAGACAGCTGTCTCCACAGATGGCTGCTCTAATATTGTTATCCCAGAAGCAGTCATGAAGAGAGTCATTAATAATTCAGCGATG
The DNA here is from genome assembly GCA_037974335.1 of Prionace glauca. NCBI lineage: Eukaryota > Metazoa > Chordata > Chondrichthyes > Carcharhiniformes > Carcharhinidae > Prionace > Prionace glauca. The sequence goes on from CM075740.1 coordinate 11,840,419, forward strand.
CTTTGGACCACAAAACTGATCCTTCCAAAAGTGTGAAAACACCAGATTCCTTTATTGGCAGGACAGACTTCTTCAAAAGACTACAACTTGAGGAATAAAGACTCATCTATATTAACATAGAACCCTACAGTGCAGAGGCCCTTCAGCCCATCGAGTCTGCACCAAACACAGCCCCTACCCCCCTATCCCTCCATATTATACCCACTAATCCCTCTAACCTACACATCCCTGGACACTAAGGGACAATTTCTTATCACGGCCAATCAACCTAACCCGCACGTCTTTGGACTGTGGGAGGAAACCGGAGTACCCAGAGGAAACCCACGCAGACACGAGGAGAATGTGCAAACTCCACACAGACCCGAGCAGGCCATCAAACTCAGGACCCTGGAGCTGCGAAGCAGCAGTGCTAACCACTGTGCTACCGTGCCGCCCTAAATATCAGCCATTTTTGTGACTGTATGGAGGAATAAAAAGCAGCAAGAAGTCATTTTGTGTGGCGGTATACAGAGAGCCCAGAAAACCTCAAGAAGTCAGTCCCAAGCTCACAGCTTTTAGCCGAGTATCTGAACCCATGTGTCAGAGTCCTGTTTCCCTCTGGCACCAGGAGTTAAAGATTAAGGCATCCGGAAAAACATCTCTGCTCCGCTGTGAGGAACCTGGCAATCTGCAAACCTGGAAGGAATAAGGAAAGGAGCCTCTGTTCTCTCCCAGCATCTGCTCTATGTACAAAATACACGGCACGGTAGCACAGTGGGTTAGCACACAGCTCCAGGGTCCTGGGTTCGATTCCCGGCTCGGGAAACTGTCTGTGTGGAGTTTGCACATTCTCCTCGTGTCTGCGTGGGTTTTCTCCGGGTGCTCCAGTTTCCTCCCACAGTCCAAAGATGTGCGGGTTAGGTTGATTGGCCATGATGAGAAATTGTCCCTTAGTGTCCAGGGATGTGTAGGTTAGAGGGATTAGTGGGTATAATATTAGGGAATGGGGATAGGGCCTGGGTGGGATTGTGTTCGGTGCAGACTCGATGGGCCGAAGGGCCTCTTTCTGTAGGATTTCTATGAAAGGAAAACTCTGACTCTTCAGCTTCATCAGCCATCGTAGCTGCTAAATCAAACGTCAGGTTTTCACCCTCTCATTTTGGAGCGAAGGAATACAAATAACTTGGAATAATATCTCACAGATACTGACTAAAAAGATGAGCTTTCAAGTATCTGCATCTATCTAGAACAAAGAACAACGGGGCACGGGAAACAGGCCCTTCGGCCCAACGTGCCCGCACCGCCATTTTAACATTGTGAGTGCCCTCCTCTACCTGTGACCTTTGTCTACGCCTATTGGGAAAGATTGAGGGAGGTCTAATTTAAGGACAATTTGTTACACCAATCAGCCTAAGAGCACATCTTTGGGGTGTGGGAGGAAACCGGAGCACCCGGAGAAAACCCACGCAGACACGAGGAGAATGCGCAAACTCCCACAGACACCGGCCCCAATCCATGTTTCTGCACAGCAAACAGTGATAGTCACTGAACTGTCATGTTGCCCGTCAGTTGGTCCAGTTTAAGCGTACACTAACAACGTGAAGCACTAGGCGACTCTCGAAGCAACATCCACCGCTACCCACCGCGTCCGTGCCCCTAGTTGGACAACAAGGCAGCCCAAATCCCCTGTGAAGTAAAAGAAAAGACATCAATAAACAGGCAAAACTTAGACAGACATCAATAAACATCTACTCTTTGTATCTGCATTTTAGTTAATTTTACCACTTATATTTAAGTAACTTTTGTAATAAACTAACCTTTATCTTGTTTGAGAACAAAACTTTCGTGCTGTGTTATTTTGAATTGAACCACTCATAAACTGGCACATGTACACACGCACAAACTCTTAGTTCACAGACCATTTTGAGGGAGTACCTTTGACACAGCCCTGTCAACTGAGCTCTCATGTCTGGCACTGTACTCCTTGCAAATGGTGCCACCGTCAAATTTGTACAGAAAACCTTGGTTTAATTAATCTATTGTAAAAATTTTGAACTTCAAAGAGATTGGAAGTAGAAGGCTAGTAACAGAATCCAAATTGTTTGAAAACCAAACCAGAATCTCCAGCTTTGCTTTTTTAAACAGTATTATCAATAAAATATAAGAACATAAGAAATAGGAGCAGGAGTAGGCCATCTGGCCCTTCGAGCTTGCCCCACCATTCAATAAGATCATGGCTGATCTGTCGTGGCTCAGTTCCGCCTTCCCGCCCTCTCCCCATAACCCTTAATCCCCTCTCTTATCAAAAACCCATCAACCCGTTTCTTAAAAATATTTAGCGAGGCAGCCTCCACCACTTCAACGGGCAGAGAATTCCAGAGATTCACCACCCTTTGAGTGAAGAAGTTCCTCCTCAACTCTGTTCTAAACCGCCTCCCCTTTATCTTGAGGCTGTGCCCCCTAGTCCTACTGTCTTTTTTGAGCGGGAAGAGTCTCTTCACCTCTATCCTATCCATCCCATTCATCATCTTATACGTCTCAATGAGATCTCCCCTCATTCTTCTAAACTCTAACGAGTACAAGCCTAGTTTATTCAGCCTCTCCTCATAGCTCAATCCCCTCAACTCCGGTATCAGCCTAGTAAACCTCCTCTGCACTCCCTCCAAGGCCAAAATATCCTTGTGCAGGTGCGGCGCCCAAAACTGCACACAGTACTCCAGCTGCGGCCTCACCAATGCCCTATACAGCTGCAGCAAGACCTCCCTACTTTTATATTCAATCCCCCTCGCTATGAAGGCCAGCATCCCATTCGCCTTCCTGACCACCTGCTGCACCTGCAAGCTGGGTTTGCATCTTTTGATGCACAAGAGTTTATTGATCAGGAGGGTTTGAATTGCAAAAGATATGGAACGACTTAAAGCCATTGCTAAGCAGGTAGGACTTAATATCTCCACTAAGACAAAGAGACAGGAATTGCTAAAATGCTGGCTAGCAGATTGGATTCAGGCCACAGTTAGCAGATTCTGAACTGGAACTGGAACAAGTTACTTCAGCGGTAGCTGGAAATGCTGAAAATTGAGCTGGAATTTAAGAAGGAACTTGAGCTTGAGAGAGAAACGAGAGAAATAAGAAACTCAAAGAAAGGAAACCCAGATGAGAGAAAGGAATTTCCAGCTACAGGAGTTGGAAGCTCAGAGAGATAGAGACCAAAGGCAGCTTGAAAGGACTAAGGGAAATCTTACTCTATCCCTGTAACAGCAAAGCAAGCCTCAAAGCCTGAAAAGATGTAGAATCCCTCCTGACTGTAAATGTATCAGATCAACTATGTTTAATCCAGGAAGTGTGGACACTGAAACCAAAACAAAATGCTGGAAAATCTCAGCAGGTCTGACAGCATCTGTGACAGAGAGAATGGAGCCAACGTTTCGAGTCTTGGTGACCCTTTGTCAGAGCTAAGAGCAAAGGAAATCAGAGAAGAATGGATACTAATGATCTCGGATCTGTTATCAGGAAAGATGTGGAGATGTCGGCGTTGGACTGGGATGGGCACAGTAAGAAGTCTCACAACACCAGGTTAAAGTCCAACAGGTTTATGTGGAATCACGTGCTTTCGGAGTGCTGCTCCTTCAGCAGGTGAACGCTCTGAAAGCTCATGGTTCCAAATTAACCTGTTGGACTTTAACTTGGTGTTGTGAGACCTCTTACTGTTATCAGGAAAAGAGATCTCCACTCTGTCCCCTTCGGTATCTAATGATTACAAGCAGACTAAGGCTGCGATCCTGAGTATTTGTGAACTGGTGCTGGAGGCATATCGGCAATTCCAGTAAGAAACTCATGCAACCATATCTGGAGTATGAAAGAATCAGATTGCTTTTAACCGATTGGCTACGCTTTAAAGATAGAGCAGAGTTATAACGGAATAAGAGAATTAGTGCTGATTTGTCTCCCCTGAGAATATTAAGATGCACCTTGAGGAACAAAGAGCTACCTCAGCAAGGACAGGTGATTGGGTCCGCCTTGTTGTCCAACAAGGGGCATACACGCGGTGGGTCGTGCGAGGGCTGCTCTTGGATGTTGCTTCGAGAGTTGCCTAGTGCTTCACGTCCGTTAATGTACGCTTAAACTGGACCAACTGACGGGCAACACAACAGCTCAGTGACTATCACTGTTTGCTGTGCAGATACAGGGACCCGGGTCGGATCTCCGACTTGGGTTTATGTCTGTGGGAGTTTGTACATTCTCCCCGTGTTTGCGTGGGTTTTCTCCGGGTGCTCCGGTTTCCTCCCACACCCCAAAAACGTGCTTTTGGGCTGATTGGCGTCAATAAATTGTCCCTAAATTGGATCTCCCTTAATCTGGCGTACGTATAATTCCCTAAATTTGCACCCCCTTTATTGTGGAGTTTCACTAGAGGTAGACAAAAATGTCGACGAGCGACGTAAGATTTGAATAAGGCACTCACTGAGTGTTAGAATGGGCTTGTAGGGCCGAAGGGCCTGTTTCCTGTGCTGTTCATTGTCCTTGGTTCTTTGACAGCCACCCTGAAGGTTCATGAGTTGTCTGACAGACTCCTGAGACAAAGCAGGCAAGGGTCAAATAAATTGTAACAGCAGGAAAAAGACAAGATGGAGACAGAGAGAGCAGAAATAGATCCTAGGGGAAAAAATATCAACTCCCAACCTTGAAAAGGAAGGATTCAGTAGGCAGAGTTGTTTTAAGTGTGGCAAACTGGCTACATGGAAGAATAATGCTGGAATGTGAAGCAGACAGTAAGAAGTCTCACAACACCGGGTTAAAGTCCAACCAGTTTATTTGATAGTAAACCCACAAGCTTTCGGAAACGGTGTTCCTTCATCAGGAGCCAGGACACAGCTGACAAAGGAATGCTGTTTCCGAAAGCTTGTGAGGTTTAGTATCAAATAAACCTGTTGGACTTTAACCTGGTGTCGTGAGACTTCTTACTGTGTTTACCCGAGTCCAACACCAGCATCTCCACATCACGTGAAACAGACCACAGATTTCGATATCTGTAGTCACTGAAACTATAATCCTTTGGGCAAATTCGAAGGGAAGGATTTAGTACGTAAAGGTGAAATAGCCCCTGGTGCTCCCAGAGTATGAGGCATACAAGATGATCAGAGGGTTGACAGTGAGAGCCTTTTTCCTCGGATGGTGATCACGAGGGGACATAGCTTTAAATTGAGGAATGGTAATTGTAGGACGGATGTCAGAGGTAGGTTCTTTACTCAGAGGGTAGTAAGGGCGTGGAATGCCCTGCCTGCAGCAGTTGTGGACTCACCAACTTTAAGGGCGTTCAAATGGTCAGTGGATAGACATATGGATAACATTGGAACAGTTTAGGTTAGAGGGTCATTAGATTGGTTCCACTGGTCGTGGGCCGAAGGGCCTGTACTGCGCTGTAGTGTTCGATGTTCTATCTTCTATGTGGGCAGGCCATTTAGGACTGAGATGGGGAGGAATTTCTTCACTCCAAGGGTAGTAAATATTTGGGATTTCCCGAGGGCTGTGGAGGCTCAGTCATTGGGCACATTCAAGATAGAGATGGATAGATTTCTAGACATTAAAGGCAGCAAGGGATACAAGGATAGTGTCGGGAAATCGAATTGAGGTAGAGAATTAGCCATGATCTAATTGGATGGTGGAACAGGTTCAACGGGCTCTGCTCCTGCTCCTGTGATTAAATCTGGAAAATGATTTTGAGACCTTGCCGTACACAAATAGGCTGATGTATTTTCCACATTAAAACAATGGCCGCACTTCAGAAGCTCTTAATTGTAAAAGGCCCCAAGGAAGCAAATCGATTTTACCTTATATATCTCTTCATTTAAGAATGATCACCATTAGTGATGCAAGACTGATTCCAAAACTAAAGTGGTCCCACGAGTTCGGGTGTTTGGCAAAGCAATGCCACACATGTTGTGCTGAAGAGAGAGCAACTGCTTGGGAGGCAGGGAGAATCTACAGGTAAATCGAGAGGGAACTGGCATTGACACCAGTAAATATCAGTGTAATGCTAATGTTTCTGGTGCGTGTAACCCAGAGATCTGGGTTGAATAATACACATAAAGAAAATGCAAAGTTTAAATCCCATGGTAAAGAATTAGAATTCAGTTTTAAAAGATCTGGAATTAAAAGCTGGTATCATTAACTATGACCATAAAACTATAGGATTGTTACTTTTAGCAAAGAGCAAGGAGATCATTCACGTCCCTGCATGGAGGTCAGTCACCAGTGGGGTGCCCCAGGGATCTGTTCTAGGACCCTTGCTGTTTGTCATTTTCATAAATGACCTGGATGAGGAAGTGGAGGGATGGGTTAGTAAGTTCGCCGACGATACGAAGGTTGGTGGTGTTGTGGATAGTCTGGAGGGATGTCAGAAGTTGCAGCAGGACATAAATAGGATGCAAGACTGGGCGGAGAAGTGGCAGATAGACTTCAACGCGGATAAATGTGCAGTGGTCCATTTTGGCAGGACCAACGGGATGCAGGAGTATAATATCAAGGGTAGGAGTCTTAGCTGTTTTGAAGAGCAGAAGGATCTCGGGGTACGGGTCCATAGGACTCTTAAATCAGCCTCGCAGGTGGAGGATATGGTCAAGAAGGCGTATGGTGTACTGGCCTTCATTAATCGAGGGATTGAATTTAGGAGTCGGGAGGTAATGCTGCAACTTTACAGGACCCTTGTCAGGCCTCATTTGGAGTACTGTGCGCAGTTCTGGTCACCTCACTACAGGAAGGATATGGAAGCTATTGAGAGGGTGCAAAGGAGATTTACAAGGATGTTGCCTGGATTGGGAGGCATGCCTTATGAGGATAGGTTGAGGGAGGTAGGTCTCTTCTCCCTGGAGAGGCGTAGGTTGAGAGGCAACCTGATAGAGGTTTATAAAATGTTGAGGGAATAGATAGGGTGGATTCTCAGAGGCTATTTCCCAGGGCTGAAATGGTCGCTACGAGAGGACACAGGTTTAAGGTGCTGGGGAGCAGGTACAGGGGAGATATTAGGGGTAAGTTTTTCACTCAGAGGGTGGTGAGTGAGTGGAATCGGCTGCTGTTGGTGGAGGTGAAGTTGCTGGGGTCTTTTAAAAGACTTCTGGATGAGTGCATGGGATTTAATGGGATTGAGAGTTATAGATAGGCTGGTAGGTATGGATGTGATCGGCGCAACTTGTGGGCCGAAGGGCCTGTTTGTGCTGTAGTTTTTCTATGTCCTTCTGGGAAGGGAACCTGCCGTCCCTTCCACAAATCTGGCTGCTGAGGCCAACATTATTGTCCTCTGAAGCAGAATCATAGAATCCAGATAGTGCACAAGTTATGTGGCATTGCATTGCCACACCCCCAAACTTGTGGTACCACTTAGTATTGGAATCTGTATTGCAACGTTAATCGAGGTGAGTATTCTCAAGTGAAGAGATAAATAAGATAACATAGATTTGTATCCTGAGGGTCTTTCATAACTCAGAGCTTTAGAAGTCTGGTCATTGTTTTAAAGTGGAAAATAAAACAGCCAATTTGAACACCGCAAGACCTCAAAATCAGCCAAAGTGACAATTTCCAGATAATCGGCTTTAATCACAGGAATGTAGGAGCAGGAGCAAACCATTCAGCCCCTCGAACCTGTTCCACCACTCAGTTGGATCATGGCTGATTCCCTATCTCAATGAGCCTGCAGCAACAACAATCCCTGTTCCTGTAACCCCCCCATATATTTACCCCGCTAATTCCCCTGGCACAAAACAGCAACTTAGCTTGTCCAATCCCCACTTTGGGAGGAAACCTGAGCACGTGGACACGGGAAGACTAACCAGCATCGAGGGTTGGGCAATATCCTTACCCACCACACCCAACAGAACGAATTTTAAAAGGCTAACGGACTGCTCTCTGAGCTGCCAGGAGAAAATAAAAGGAGCTCAGCAATCAAAAACCGGTCATTGTTCTACTTCAAAAACACGAGGAAGGAAAGAACTGTTCTCTGCCATTGCAGATTTCCTTTAATCCACTTTGTGCATTCAGCTCACAAAAAGCATCCAACCTAATCAAGGGATGAAAATAGAACTTGTCTGGGAAGGGAGACCGAGTCACGTCTCTGGGGCTTGTTTGTTCCAAACACTTCTTTCTCACACTTTTAACCTCTGCCCTACACCCTAAATGACTGCGATGTGGTTAGATTCTCCTCAAGCAGCACAATACAGTCAGCTGCAGAACATTACAGCACCAGAACAGCCTTCCAAGTGCAAAATAGACAGACGTTTGTTGCATTTGCTGTCTCTGCACCATTTCTCTGCGCTTTTGGAACAAATGCAATATTATAATTAGAAGTCAACGGATCCTAGTACTGAAACTAGTCATGATATTGCAGGAATAGATAGCTTATATGTGAAATGTGTACAGTTGGATGTGTTTACAGATACGTTTGTGTGTATACTCCTCTGGAAAATTTCAATCCTATTCTGCCAGGTCTCAGGAGAGGGAAGGTGCGGGAATGCAGATATCCAATCCAGTCCATACAGTGCAGAAAAAGGCCATCCAGTCCATTGAGTCTGCACCGAGTGTTTAAAACAACATCCCACTAAGGCCCTTCTCTCTGACTTAATCCTCCACCTTAAGAACATAAGAAATATGAGCAGGAGTAGGCCATCTAGCCCTTCGAGCCCACCCGCCATTCAATAAGATCATGGCTGATCTGAAATGGATCAGTTCCACTTTGCTGCTTTCTCCCCATAACCCTTAATTCCCCTGTCTATCAGAAACCTATCTACCCCTGACTTAAATATATTTAGCGAGGTAGCCTCCACCACTTCAACGGGCAGAGAATTCCTGAGACTCACCAGCCTTTGAGTGAAGAAGTTCCTCCTCAACTCCGATCTAAACCGCCCCCCCCTCTTATCTTGAGGCTGTGCCCCCTAGTCCTACTGTCCTTTCTAAGTGGGAAGAATCTCTCTACCTCTACCCTATCCATCCCCTTCATTATCTTATACGTCTCTATATGATCCCCCCTCATCCTTCTAAACTCCAGTGAGTACAGGCCCAGTCTATTTAATCTCTCCTCATAAGCCAACCCCCTCATCTCCGGTATCAGCTGAGTGAACCTCCTCTGCACTCCCTCCAAGGCCAATATATCCTTTCGCAAATAATACCCCTAATCCACCTAATCTATACATCTTTGGACGTTAGGAGCCAATTTAGCGTGGCAACCCATCTAACCTGTACTTCTTTGGACCGTGGGATGAAACTGGAGCACCCGGAGGAAACCCACGCAGACATGGGGAGAATGCGCAAACTCCACTTACACAGCCACCCAAGGCCAGAATTGAACCTGGGTTCCCAGGCGCTGCGAGGCAGCAGTGCTAACCACTGCACCCTAAATTACTGCAGGAGTTCCAGCAATCTTTTGCTTTAGAATTGGCAGCAGATGGGCAGAATCACAGGAGAGTAAAGGGCACAGAATTTCCCGAAAACTTGCATTGAAACAACAATATCACTGCAGCATGCGCTGATTTCCTGGTCCAAAGATCAAGGAATCTTGGGCAGAAGCAAGTTTTGTACATTTTTCAAACAACATCCAAATTTCCTTGAATATTTTACGCTAATTCTACAAAGTCTCCATCACAAACGTGGAGTGTTCCCTAACAGTACGAGCTAATGTGCAGGTCACATCAATTTCCTAAATATACACCAGGAACAGATTGTAAATAAATGTCTAAAATTTTAGTGTCTTATTTTGGGAGTGGAATTTCCAATGCATTCTTGTCAGGCAAATACTTGGCATAAAAGGTGAAGGAAACTTGGTTGAGAATGTGACGCGCGTCATTATGCTGTGCCTTAATTGCCTTTCTCTTTGATATCCATCTGTCCTTCCCTGTCTCCGAATATACTTTGGCCCTTCACAAGGTCCATCCGGTTCCCTTTGAAAGTTGCTACTGGGGAAACTCCTGTCAGGAAGGTCGAAGGAAGATCTAATTAAACGTTGTTATGAGTAAAGAACTTCATAAAACAAATATGGAAACTGTTCCTCTAGTGAGGGAATTCTGAAGGAGGGAGAACAATCTGAATATTGGAACTGAAAATTAGATTCATACATAGAAAATAGAAGCAGGAGTAGGCCATTTGGCCCTTCGAGTTTAGCCCACCATTCATTATGAACTTGGCTGATCATCAAATACCCTGATCCCAATTTGCCCCCGTATTCCTTGATTCCTTTTAACCCCAAGTTCCTTCTCGAAATCACACAATGTTTTGGCCCCAACGACATTCAGTGATAGTGAATTCCACCCATTCACCACTCTCTGGGTGAAGAAATTTCTCCTCACCTCACTCTTGAAAGGTTTACCCCTTATCCTCGAATTATAATCCTTAGTTCTGGATTCCTCCACCATCAGGAACATTCTTTCTGAATCTACCCTGTCTAATCCTGTTAGAATTTTATAAGTTGCTGTGAAAACCCTTTGGACTCTTCCAAACTCCAATGAATATCATCCTAACCAACTCAGTACCTCCTCATATAACAGCCCTGCCACCCTGGGAATTAGTGTGGTAAACATTCGCTGCACTCCCTCTGTAGCAAGACCATCCTTCCTCAGGCTTCCTCCGTGAAAGCCAGGGCTGAGCAGTTGACCCTAGCTCCATCCAATGTCATATTGACATTGACATCAATAAATATGTTTATTGATGTCTCTTTTTTTACATCCACAGCTGATTCGGTCCGCCTTGTTGTCCAACAAGGGGCACACACGCGGTGGGTCGTGCGAGGGCTGCTCTTGGATGTTGCTTCAAGAGTTGCCTAGTGCTTCACGTCCGTTAGTGTACGTTTAAACTGGACCAACTGATGGGCAACACCACAGCTCAGTGACTATCACTGTTTGCTGTGCAGATACAGGGACCCGGGTCAGATCTCTGACTTGGGCCGGCGTCTGTGGGAGTTTGCACATTCTCCCCGTGCTTGCGTGGGTTTTCTCCGGGCGCTCCCACACCCCAAATACGTGCTTTTAGGCTGATTGGTGTAACAAATTGTCCCTAAATCAGGCCTCCCTTAATTTGGCGCACATTTAATTCCCTAAATTTGTATCCCTTTATTGTGGAGACCAAGAGGCGTAGACAAAAGTCGTGGGTAGGAGGAGGATGGGAATGAGGCACTCACTGAGGGTTAAAATGGGCGGCACGGGCTTGTAGGGCCGAAGGGCCTGTTTCCTGTGCTGTGTTGTTCTTTGTTCAGACAAGGACACCAAAACTGCACACAATATGCCAGATATGTCCTCACCAGTGCCCTATACAATTGCAGTAAAACATCCCGATTTCTGTACTCAAATACACTTACTATGAAGGGCCACATACCATTCGCCTTTACTGCCTGCTGTACCTGCACACTTACTTTTAGCAACTGATGCACGAAGAGACCAAGGTCTCACTGACTATCCTCCTCTCTCAACTTACACTCAATCAAGTAATAACCTGCCTTCTTGTTTCTGCTACCGAAGTGGATAACCTCACATTTATCCACATTCTGCTCTGTCTGCCAAGCATATGCCCATTCACACAGCCTGTCTCAAACACATTGAAGCATCTCTGCATCCTCACAGCTCATTCTCCCACTCAACATTGTATCATCTGCAAATTCGGAGAGAATAGCTCCCTCGTTCAAATCATTAAAGCATAATGTAAACAGTTCAGGTTCAAACACTGCACCCCTGTAGTCCCTGTCTGCCAATCAGAAAAAAGACCCATTTATTCCAACTCTTTGCTTGCTGTTTGCTAACCAGCTTTCTATCCGTCTCAAAACACTACCAGCAATCCCACGTGTTTTAGCTTTACATAATAATCTGCTGTGTGAGATCTTGTCAAAAGCCTTCTGAAAGTCTTAATAACCACATCGACTGGTTCTCCCTGGTCAACTCTACTAGTTACATCCACAAAGAATTCCAGTTGATTTGTTAGGCATGATTTCAAAGAACAAAGAACAACGGGGCATGGGAAACAGACCCTTTGGCCCAACGAGCCTGCGCCCTCCTCTACCTGTGACCTTTGTCTACGCCTATTGGGGAAGATTGAGGGAAGACTAATTTAGAACATAGAACATTACAGCACAAACAGGCCCTTTGGCCCTCGAGTTGCACCGATCACATCAACCCCACCCATCTATAGACCTATCTATAACCCCCAATCCCATTAAGGGACAATTTAGGGACAATTTGTTACACCAATCAGCCTAAGAGCATGTTTTTGGGATGTGAGAGGAAACTGGAGCACCCGGAGAAAACCCATGCAAGCACGGGGAGAATGCGCAAACTCCCACAGACACCGGCCCAAATCCATGTATCTGCTCAGCAAACAGTGATAGTCACCGAGCTGTCGTCTTGCCCATTTCCTTCCACAAATCATGCTGACTTTGTCTGCGTCACTCTGCCGCCACCTAAAGATACATAGAATCTTAAAGAAGGCCCATCTATTGCTCGTAATACTTCAGAAAAATTGGCTCAATTTATAAACTTCTATTATAAGACTAATAAGGAAATGTCCAGGAGTGAGATGATGTTACATTCAAATATACTAAACAATTTAATGAAAATTGCTCGGTAACCCATTAATGGATTTTGAATTGTGAGGCAGAAGTTTCTTCCCTAAAGTGTCTAAAGAAGAGAGAAGGGACAGCTCACTCATCTCCACTGTGTAATGTGGGAAAATGTCCACTTTGACCAGAAGCATAGGAAAACAATATGCAATTCAAGTGGAGAGAGATCACAGAACTCGATGGCGCAGAGTGATCCGGGTGTGCTGCTACGTGAGTCGCAAAAGTCAGAATGTAGGTGCAGCAAATGATGGGGGAGGCAGAGGGAATTTATTGCCAGGGAAATGGAATATATAAATAGGAAAGTTTTACTGCAGCTGCACAGGACATTGGTGAGACCATATCTGGCGTACTGTACACTTTTGCTCTCCCTTATTTGGAAATATAGACAAAAGCAGTTCAGAAAAGGTTTACTCAACTCATTCCTAGGATGAGGGCTTTATCCTATGAGCAAAGATTGAATCAGTTGGGCCTCTACCCATTGGAGTTTAGGAAAATGAGGGGCAATTTTACATATATACATGCAAATTTAAGAATTAGGAGCAGGAGTAGGTCACATGAACATCCTGCTCCATTCAGTAAGATCATGGTTGATCTGATCATAACTTCAATCCCACATTCCTGCCTACTCCCAACAACCTTTCACCACTCCCCTCCCCCCCCATAAACAAGAATTTACCTAGCCCTGCCTTAAAAATATTCAAAAACTTTGCTTCCACTGTCTTTTAAGGAAGACCATTTTAGAGCCTCACAGCTCTCTGACAGAACAAGTTCTCATTTCTGTCTTAAATGAGTGACACCTTGTTTTAAACAGGTTCCATATTCTCTGACAAGAGGAATCATCCTCTCACATCCACCCTTCAGGATCGTAAAGTTTCTTCTTACTCTTCTAAACTTGAGTGGATACAAACCTAGCTTCTCCAAACTTTCTTCATAAGACAACCTGCCCATTTCTGGTAATTCGTCTAGTCAACCCTCTCTGAACTGCTTCGAACACACTTACATCTTTCCTTAAATAAGGAAACCAATACTGTAGACAATACTCCAGATGTAGTCTCACCAGTGCCCTTTACAACTGAAGCATAATCTCCCTACTTCCGTAATCAATCCCCCTCACGATAAATGATAACATCATTACACCTCACCCAATGAAGGAGGAGCGCTCTGAAAATTTGAGATACCAATAAACTTGTTAGACTTTAACCTTGTGAGACTACTTATTATCACTACATCTATAACATTTATCACGAGCCTTCTGTGATTCATGTACAAGGACACCCTGATCCCTCTACACTGCAGAGCTCTGCAATTTCTCAACATTTAGATAAAATGCTTCTTTATTCTTCTCGCCTAAATGGACAATTTCACATTTGCCCTCATACTCCATTTGTCAAATTTTGCCCACTTACATAACATACCTAGAACAAAGAACAACACAGCATGGGAAACAGGCCCTTTGGCCCAACGAGCCCACGCTGCCATTTTAACATTGTGAGTTCCCTCTTCCACCCATGACCTTTGTCTACGCTTATGGCACTCCACATTGGAAACCAGATTGAGGGGAGACTAATTTAGGGACAATTTGTTACACCAATCAGCCTAAGAGCACATCTTTGGGGATGTGGGAGGAAACCGGAGCACCCGGAGAAAACCCACGCAAGCACGGGGAGAATGTACAAACTCCCACAGACACCGGCCCAAATCCATGTATCTGCACAGCAAATAGTGATAGTCACTGAGCTGTCAAGTAGCACATGTCTCTTTGTAACCTCCTTACGTCCCCTTCGCAATTTACTTTCCTACCTATCTTTGTACTGTCAGCAAATTTAGGAACCATACCATTAGTGCCTTCAAAGAACAAAGAACAAAAACAGCCCGGAAACAGGCCCTTTGGCCCAACGAGCCCATGCCACCATTTTAACATTTCCAGTCCCCCCCCTCCACCCATGACCCTTATCTATTGTTTTTATGGCATTCCACATTGAGGGAAACTAATTTAGGGACAATTTATTACCTCCAATCAGCCTAATAGCACGTCTTTGGGGTGTGGGAGGAAACCGGAGCACCCGGAGGAAACCCACGCAGACACGGGGAGAATGTGCAAACTCCCACAGACACCGGCCCAAATCTATGTGTCTGCACAGCAATCAGCGATAGTCACTGAGCTGTTGTCTTGCCCAGTATCTGGTCCAGTTTAGGCACACACTAACGACATGGAGCACTAGGCTATTCTCGAACATCCAAGAGCAGCCCCAGTACGGCCCATCGTGTGTATGCCCCTCGTTGGACAACAAGGCGGACCGACTTAAAACCTGTGAATTCAAAGAGAAAAAACATTATTATCATACCATATCCTTTTCCATTACCAGGGACGTCCCAATGCTAATGAACCTTATTTGAAACAATCTCCTATATCCTCCCATCTCCAACCCACTCATGTGTCTGTCTTAGTAACTCTTAAACAACTCCAGCGTGCCTGTCTCCACCACCTTACTTGGCAGAGCATTCCATACCCCCACTACCCTCTGTGTGAAAAACCTCCCTCTAATATCCATGTTATACCTCTCCCCCCTCACCTTAAGCCCGTGGCCCCTCATACTGTGAGTCTCTAAAGTAGGAAATAGTTTACGTCTGTTTACTCTATCTATACCCTTCATAATCTTATACACCTCTATTAGATCCCCCCTCAGTCGCCGTCTTTCAAGGGAAAAGAGCCCCAATTTCTTCAATCTTTCCTCATACCCCAGTCCTTC
This sequence comes from Prionace glauca, assembly GCA_037974335.1. Lineage (NCBI taxonomy): Eukaryota > Metazoa > Chordata > Chondrichthyes > Carcharhiniformes > Carcharhinidae > Prionace > Prionace glauca. The sequence goes on from CM075740.1 coordinate 11,855,731, forward strand.
CATACCAGGTAACATCCTGGTAAACCTCCTGTGCACTTTCTCCAGAGTCTCCACGTCCTTCCGGTAGTAAGGCGACCAGAACTGGACGCAATACTCCAAATGCGGCCTAACCAACGTTCTATACAACTGCAACATTAGACTCCAGCTCTTATATTCTATACCCCTTCCTATAAAGGCTAACATACCACTGGCTTTATTCACAACCTTCTCCACTTGTACTGCCACCTTCAAAGACTTGTGCACTTGCACCCCCAGGTTTCGCTGCGATTCTATACTCCTTACCCTTTATCATATAACTCCCCACTACATTATTCCGGCCAAAATGCATCACCTCACATTTATCCGGATTAAACTCCATTTGCCATGTATCTGCCCAATCTACCAGCCTATCAATATTCCATTGTATTGCCAGACACTGCTCCTCACTGCCCGCCAATCCAACCATCTCGGTGTCATCAGCAAATTTGCTGATCACACCACTTACTCCCTCTTCCAAATCATTTATATACACTACAAAGAGAAGAGGTCCCAGGACTGAGCCCTGTGGCACACTACTAGTGACAGACCTCCAGCTAGAAAAGGACCCCTCCACTACTACTCTCTGTCTCCTCTTAGCAAGCCAGTTCTCCACCCATCTAGATACCTGGCCTTGTATCCCATAAGCCTTAATCTTTTCAACGAACCTACCGTGAGGGACTTTGTAAAACGCCTTACTGAAATCCATATAGACGACATCAACGGCTCGTCCTTCGTCAACCGTTTTTGTCACCTCTACCAGATTTGTAAGGCAAGACTTCCCCTTTACAAAGCCATGCTGCGTATCCCTAATCAGATTGCAACGCTCTCTAAGTGCTCATACATCCTATCCCTAAGAATCCTCTCCATCAACTTGCCTACCACTGACGTCAAACTCACCAGCCTATAGTTACCAGGGTTATCCCTACTACCCTTTTTAAACAACGGTACCACGTTCGCTATCCTCCAGTCCTCTGGGACCTCACCTGTGTCCAAAGAAGAGACAAAGATTTGCGTCAGAGGCCCAGCAATTTCATCTCTCGCCTCCCTAAGCAGCCGAGGATAAATGCCATCAGGCCCCGGAGATTTATCAGTTTTAATGCTAGCTAAAAGCCCTAACACTTCCTCCCTCGTAATCAATAATTCCTCCAATTGGTCTACAGCTCCCTCTATGACTACCAGACATCAAGCCCCTCTCCTTCGTGAATACCGATGCAAAGTATTCATTCAGGATCTCCCCCATTCCCTCAGACTCCAAGCACAATTACGCTCGTCTGTCCCTGAGGGGACCGATTTTTCCCCGAGCCACTCTTTTGCTCCTAACATAGGAGTAAAACGCCTTTGGATTTTCCTTAACCCTACCTGCCAAAGCCATTTCATGCTCCCTTTTTGCCCTCCTAACTCCCCTTTTGAGATCCCTCCTACTCTCTCTACTCCTCCAACGCTCTCTCTGTTCCCAGTTGCTTAGACCTGACATACGCCTCTCGTTTCTTCCTAACCAGGTCCTCTATATCTCTAGTAATCCACAGTTCCCTAATCCTACCTTTCCCATCCTTTCTCCTAATCGGCACATGCCTTTCCTGCACCCTTTGCAGTTTTCCCCTGAAAGACTCCCACATGCCTAACATGGACTTGCCTTCCAACAGCCTGTCCCAGTCTGTATCCCTAAGCTCCTGCTTAATCTGGCTGTATCTAGCCTTCCCCCAGTTTAGCACCCTCCCCTTAGGGCAGTTCTTGTCTTTTTCCATTTGTATCCTAAAGTAGATGGAGTTGTGGTCACTATTAGCCACATGTTTGCCTACCGCAACCTCAACCACCTGACCCGGCTCATTTCCCAGAACTAAATCCAGTATCGCCCCCTCTCTAGTCGGGCTATCGACATACTGTTGCAAGGATCCTTCCAATACACATCTTACAAATTCCTCCCCATCCGACCCCCCCAGCTCTAGGCACCTTCCAATCCACCCCAGGGAGATTAAAATCTCCCACTACAACAACCCTGTTCTTCCTACACTTATCCAAAATGTCCCTATGTATACCCTCTTCCACTGCCCGTGGGCTGTCGGGCGGCCTGTAGTACACTCCTGGCATAGTAATGGCTCCCTTCCTATTCCTCAACTCCACCCACAGAGACTCAATTTCCAATCCCACCCCCCATGTTATCCTCCCTCTGCACTGCTGTGATCTGCTCCCTAAGAGTGCCACTCCCCCTCCTCTTTTCAACCCTCCCCTGTCATGCCTAAAACACTTATACCCAGGTATATTTAGCTGCCAGTCCTGCCCCTCCTTTAACCACATCTCCGTCACTGCCACCACTTCTAAATTCCTCACAAACATCAAGGCCCGAAGTTCATCTGTCTTATCCGTCACACTCCTCGCATTAAAACAGATGCACTGAAGACCCTCAGGCCCTCTCGGATCCTCCTTCTCCTGGGGGATTTTCCTATCATCTAGACTTACCCCGTCACCCAACTCACTCCCACGCCCAGTGCCTACTGAGCTATCTGTCTCCTCCCCAACCCCTCCCCATATTAGTTTGAACCCTGCCGAAACACTCCAGCCAACCTCCCAGCTAAAATATGTGTCCCCTTCCCATTTAAATGTTCCCCATCCCACTTGTACAAGTGCCCTTCCCTCACAAAGACTTCCCAATGGTCAACAAAACTAAAACCCTCTGTCCTGCACCAATCCCTCAGCCACACATTCAGCTGCAGGATCTCATTATTCTTATCCCTGCTATTGCTGGGTACTGGCATCAGCCCAGAGATTGCCACCCTGGAGGCCTGGCTCCCAACTCCCTGAACTGCATACATATATCCCCCCTACTCTTCCTTCCTATGTCCTTCTCTCCTACATGTATAATTACATCTGCCTGGGTCCCTTGGCCCTTCAAGATTCCCTCTACCCTCTCCGACACATCCTGTACCCCTGCTCCAGGGAGGCAGACTACCAGCCTGGAGTCCCGCTTTTGCCCACAGAACCACCTATCAATTCCTCTAACCCTCCCATCCCCCACCACTATCTCACATCCAGCCCCCTTCCTTCTCTCTGAGGCATTTGAACAGAGGGGAGTATGGTAGGATGAGAGAAGAATTGGCGAATGTGGACTGGGGGGAGCGCGTTGGAAGGTAGGTCTGCTGAGGAGCAGTGGAGGATCTTTAAGGAGATCTTTCTTGGTGCTCAGCAGAAATTTATTCCGATGGTCAAAAAGGACCGTAGGAGGAGAGGTAATAAGTCGTGGATAACGAAGGAGGTGAAGGAAAGTGTTAAATTAAAAGCGGAGGCGTTTAGAATAGCGAAGAGTAGTGGGCGAGAAGAGGATGGGGAGAGGTTTAAATGTCAACAAAGATTGACAAAGAAGTTGATAAAGGAGGGGAGGAGAAACTATGAAGCTGGGCTAGCGCTTAATATAAAACAGGATAGCAAGAGTTTTTATAAATATATAAAAAGGAAGAGGCTGGCTAGGGTGAACGTTGGACCCTTAGAGGATGAGAGGGGGGACTTAGTGGTAGGGGATGGGGAAATGGCTCAGGTCTTGAATAACTTTTTTGTTTCAGTCTTCACGGAGGATGACGTGAATAATTTGCCGGGTGTTAGAGATGGAAAGGTGGTAGGACTGGAGGGTCTCAATGACATTACTGTTACTAGAGAGGCGGTGCTCGACAGACTGGAGGGGCTGATTGTGGACAAGTCCCCAGGACCGGATGGAATGCATCCGAGGGTCCTGAAAGAAATGGCGGAGGTGATAGTGGATGCCTTGGAGGTTATTTTCCAGACGTCGCTGGATTCCAGGGAAGTGCCGGAAGATTGGAAAACGGCTAATGTTACGCCGTTGTTTAAGAAGGGTGCCAGGCAAAAGGCAGGGAATTATAGGTCGGTTAGTTTAACGTCTGTTGTAGGTAAAATGTTAGAATCCGTCATCAAGGAGGAAATAGCGAGGCATCTTGAGGGGAATTGCTTGATAGAGCAGACGCAGCACAGTTTCATTAAAGGGAAGTCGTGTCTGACAAATTTACTGGAGTTCTATGAGGATGTGTCTAGGGCAGTGGATAGAGGAGAGCCGGTGGATGTGGTCTTTCTGGATTTTCAGAAGGCGTTTGACAAAGTACCTCATAAGAGGTTATTGCAGAAGGTCAGGGGACATGGAGTTGGGGGTAGGGTGTTAGCGCGGATAGAGGATTGGTTGTCAAATAGGAGGCAGAGAGTGGGGGTCAATGGGTGCTATTCGGATTGGCGGATGGTGACTAGTGGAGTGCCTCAGGGGTCGGTGCTGGGGCCTCAGCTTTTTACCATTTATATAGATGATCTGGAGGAGGGAACCGAGTGCAGGGTGTCGAAATTTGCTGATGACACCAAGATTGGGGGAACGGCAAATTGTGCGGAGGGTGTGGAGAGTCTGCAGAAGGATCTAGATAGGCTGGGCGAATGGGCCAGGAAATGGCAAATGGAATTTAATGTTGGCAAGTGTGAGGTGGTCCACTTTGGAAGGAAGAATGGTAGGAAGGACTATTACTTACGTGGCAAAAAACTGCAGCAGGCGACGGTGCAGAGGGACCTCGGGATCCTTGTGCATGAGTCGCAAAAACCCAGCTTGCAGGTACAGCAGGTGGTCAGGAAGGCGAATGGGATGCTGGCCTTCATAGCGAAGGGGATTGAATATAAAAGTAGGGAGGTCTTGCTGCAGCTGTATAGGGCATTGGTGAGGCTGCAGCTGGAGTACTGTGTGCAGTTTTGGGCGCCGCACCAGCGCAAGGATATTTTGGCCTTGGAGGGAGTGCAGAGGTTTACTAGGCTGATACCGGAGTTGAGGGGGTTGAGCTATGAGGAGAGGCTGAATGAACTAGGCTTGTACTCGTTAGAGTTTAGAAGAATGAGGGGAGATCTCATTGAGACGTATAAGATGATGAATGGGATGGATAGGATAGAGGTGGAGAGACTCTTACCGCTCAAAAAAGACAGTAGGACTAGGGGGCACAGCCTCAAGATAAAGGGGGGGTGATTTAGAACGGAGGTGAGGAGGAACTTCTTCACTCAAAGGGTGGTGAATCTCTGGAATTCTCTACCCGTTGAAGTGGTGGAGGCTGCCTCGCTAAATATTTTCAAGAAGCGGGTTGATGGGTTTTTGATAAGAGAGGGGATTAAGGGTTATGGAGAGAGGGCCGGAATGTGGAACTGAGCCACGACAGATCAGCCATGATTTTATTGAATGGCGGGGCAGGCTCGAAGGGCCAGATGGCCTACTCCTGCTCCTATTTCTTATGTTCTTATGGTGTCGAAATTTGCTGATGACACCAAGATTGGGGGAACGGCAAATTGTGCAGAGGGTGTGGAGAGTCTACAGAAGGATCTAGATAGGCTGGGCGAATGGGCCAGGAAATGGCAAATGGAACTTAATGTTGGCAAATGTGAGGTGGTCCACTTTGGTAGGAATAATGGTAGAAAGGATTATTCCTTACATGGCGAAAAACTGCAGCAGGCAACGGTGCAGAGGGACCTCGGGGTCCTTGTGCATGAGTCGCAAAAACCCAGCTTGCAGGTGCAGCAGGTGGTCAGGAAGGCGAATGGGATGCTGGCCTTCACAGCGAGGGGGATTGAATATAAAAGTAGGGAGGTCTTGCTGCGGCTGTATAGGGCATTGGTGAGGCCGCAGCTGGAGTACTGTGTGCAGTTTTGGGCGCCGTACTTACGCAAGGATATTTTGGCCTTGGAGGGAGTGCAGAGGAGGTTTTCTAGGCTGATGCCGGAGTTGAGGGGGTTGAGCTATGAGGAGAGGCTGAATAAACGAGGCTTGTACTCGTTAGAGTTTAGAAGGAAGAGGGGAGATCTCATTGAGACGTATAAGATGATGAATGGGATGGATAGGATAGAGGTGGAGAGACTCTTCCCGCTTAGAAAGGATAGTAGGACTAGGGAGCACAGCCTCAAGATAAAGGGGGGGCAGTTTAGAACAGAGTTGAGGAGGAACTTCTTCACTCAAAGGGTGGTGAATCTCTGGAATTCTCTGCCCGTTGAAGTGGTGGAGGCTACCTCGCTAAATATTTTTAAGACGCGGGTTGATGGGTTTTTGATAAGAGAGGGGAGTAAGGGTTATGGGGAGAGGGCGGGAATGTGGAACTGAGCAGCGACAGATCAGCCGTGATCTTATTGAATGGTGGGGCAGGCTCGAAGGGCTAGATGGCCTACTCCTGCTCCTTTTTCTTGTGTTCTTACATTCTTATTCCGGTCTTCCCCTCGTGCCCTTTCTACTCCAGTTGTCACCTTACCCCTGCTATCTTGGGAGACTACCCCTGGGGTAGCCTTTGGACCCTTACTCCTCTTCTTTTTCCCCTTCCTAACTGTAACCCACCCCCCCCCCCGGCTCTGGGATCTCCTCGTAACCATGGTTCCTATTCATTATCGCCTCATTTTCCCTGACTAAAAATAAATCCTCCAGCCTCAGCTCCAATTGCCTTCATCCAGGTTATTTATATAACTTGTAAAAAGTTGAAGCTCCGGCACCAATCCCAGTGGCACCTCATTCATTACATCCTGTCAACCACAAAAAGACTCATTTATGCCACTAACTTCCTATTAGCCAACTTTCAGTCTCTGCCAATATGTTACATTCTACATTCTTTTACACAATAACATTTGATGTGGCAAATGCCTTGTGGGAATCTGAGTGCAGTACATCCACCTTTATTCACAAAGCAAGTGGTTGCTACAGAAGGTCAGGGGACATGGAGTTGGGGGTAGGGTGTTAGCGTGGATAGAGGATTGGTTGTCAAATAGGAGGCAGAGAGTGGGGGTCAACGGGTGCTATTCGGATTGGCAGATGGTGACTAGTGGAGTGCCCCAGGGGTCGGTACTGGGGCCTCAGCTATTTACCATTTATATAGATGATCTGGAGGAGGGAACCAAGTGCAGGGTGTCGAAATTTGCGGATGACACGAAGATAAGTGGAAAAGTAAATTGTGCGGAGGGTGGGGAGAGTCTACAGAAGGATCTAGATAGGCTGGGCGAATGGGCAAGGACCTGGCAGATGGAATACAATGTTAGCAAGTGTGAGGTTATCCACTTTGGCAGGAATAATAGTAGGAGGGATTACTATTTAAAGGGCGAAAAACTGCAGCAGGCGACGGTGCAGAGGAACCTGGGGGTCCTTGTGCATGAGTCGCAAAAACCCAGCTTGCAGGTGCAGCAGGTGGTCAGGAAGGCGAATGGGATGCTGGCCTTCATAGTGAGAGGGATTGAATATAAAAGTAGGGAGGTCTTGCTGCGGCTGTATAGGGCATTGGTGAGGCTGCAGCTGGAGTACTGTGTGCAGTTTTGATCACCGCACTTGCGCGAGGATATTTTGGCTTTGGAGGGAGTGCAGAGGAGGTTCACTAGCTGATACCGGAAATGAGCGGGTTGGACTGTGAGGAGAGGCTGAATAGACTGGGTCTGTACTCGTTGGAGTTTAGAAGAATGAGGGATCTTATAGAGACGTATAAGATAATGAAGGGGATGGATAGGGTAGAGGTAGAGAGATTCTTCCCGCTTAGAAAGGACATCAGGACTAAAGGGCACAGCCTCAAGATAAGGGGGGGGGGGCAGTTTAGATCAGAGTTGAGGAGGAACTTCTTCACTCAAAGGGTGGTGAATCTCTGGAATTCTCTGCCCGTTGAAGTGGTGGAGGGTGCCTCGCTAAATATATTTAAGTCACGGGTAGATAGGTTTTTGGTAGGCAAGGGGATTAGGGGTTATGGGGCGAAAGCGGGAAAGTGGAACTGAGCCACTTCAGATCAGCCATGATCTTATTGAATGGCGGGGCAGGCTCGAAGGGGTAGATGGCCTACTCCTGCTCCTATTTCTTATTATGTTCTTATGACTCCTTCAAAGAAACCCAATAACTTGGGTAAACGTGACTTTGCTTTCACAAAACCATGTTGACTCTTTCCGGCTACCTAGAATTTGTCCACGCGCACTGTTCTAATATAAAATCAATCATAGAATCCCTACAGCCAAAAGGAGGCCATTCAGCCCATCAACTCTGCACAAACTCTCTGACAGAGCATCTTATCTAGTCCCACCACCCAACTATCCCATAACCCCATGCACCTACCCTGCTAATCCCCCTGAGCTACACATGTTGGGACTCTAAAAGACAATTTGGCAAATCCATCTAACTTGCACATCTTTTGACTGAGGGGGAAAACCCACACAGACCTGGGGAGAACAAGGCTGGAATCAAACCCGGATCCCAGTCTCTGGATATGGAGTTGAGAAGATTTCTTTTCTCTGAGTGTGATTGGTGTGTGGAATTCTTTTCCCCTGAAGCAGTGAACATAGAACATTCCAGCGCAGTACAGGCCCTTCGGCCCTCGATGTTGCGCCGACCAGTGGAACCAATCTAATGACCCTCTAACCTAAACTATTCCAATGTTATCCATATGTCTACCCACTGACCATTTGAACGCCCTTAAAGTTGGCGAGTCCACAACTGCTGCAGGCAGGGCATTCCACACCCTTACTACTCTCTGAGTAAAGAACCTACCTCTGACATCCGTCCTACAATTACCACCCCTTAATTTAAAGCAATGTCCCCTCGTGTTAGCCATCACCATCCGAGGAAAAAGGCTCTCACGGTAGATTTCTGATAGTTAAATGAGTCAAGGATTATGAGAGACAGGCCTCAAAGTACATCAGCCATCATCTCAGTAAACGGTGGGACAGTTCCAAAGGGCCGAATGGCCTACTTCTGTTCTCAAAGCCATCTATCCCTAAAGTAACGCCCCTATGCTTTTCCGTGTGTGGCTGAAATGGGGCCTCAGAAACTGACCCTCCCTAAAACGTTCTACTCCGTATGAGTAAAGTGTCAACAGTAAGTGATGACAAACAGAACAGGAAGAGTAATGGGTTTCATTAAATCGTCATTTCAGAAACATAGAAAAACTAGTGCACAAACAGGCCCTTCGGCCCACAAGTTGTGCCAATACTATCTCTACCTACTAGGCTTACCCCTAACCCTCAATCCTATTAAGTCCCATGTACTCATCCAGAAATCTCTTAAAAGACCCTCTCGAATTTGCCTCCACCACCACCGACAGCAGCCGATTGCACTCACCCTCCACCCTCCTTTACTTTCTTGAAATAAATAAAATGGATGAGAACGAGGACCCCCGATTAGAGGTAACAGGTTGTTGGGACTTTGTGGTTTAACATTTCGTCTGCAATGTGGCATCAATAAAAATATGACATTCCCTTTGCATCGGAACTTGAGTTTAAACTGGGCGCTCCATTCCCAGGGACCGGTAGCTACAATGCTTCCACTCTGTTCAGTACAGACTGGATGGGCCGAAGGGCCTCCTTCTGCACTGTAGGGTTCTATGGATTCAGAGCCAATAGCTGGCACCCAACTCGAATGCATGTCTTTCACTCCTGATAGGCTCTGCAATGAAGGGATCATTAATATTAAACCTTCGACAGGATGACGGTGAAGATGTGTGATCGATGTCATTATCTCTTCACCCAGCTGCTGACACATAGCTTCCGAGGTAATTTCAGCGATAAAACTGCCAGCAATCATCTGATCCCTCCTGAAACGCATCAGTTTCGAAGGGAAGTGTGCACTGGAGCATTGCTTTCACCTTGGACGCAATCCAACATCTTACTGAGTCTCAACCGCAATGTTTGGTTTGGAAGCTTTCGGAGACTTTTTGTGTTCCTTGCATATCCCAAATGCAGCGTGAAGAATGTTCTCTCCCTATCAACATCGCAGAGGCTCTCTTTTCATCCAAATATAGGCCACCGCAGCGAGAATCCTTATCACCTGTTGTTCTGTGGCTGTACTTCAGAAAGCACGCGTTGGTCGATCCATTTTTAATGTTGATTTTGTCTCCCGGCTCCCCCCCCCCCCCCCCCACCTGCACTTAATAAACAATCATCTTCCACTTCAAATAAAAACTAATTAGCCTGAAACATTAACTCTGTTCCCCTCCTTCCACAGAAGTTTACAGAGTTCCCATTTTCTATTTTTACCCCAAATTATGTTTAAATCGGATATAGAGTCAGGAATAAAAATAGCTTTCTTTAATACAAAGTGATTGTGAACATGTTACTGAGTGAGGCCCTTGAAGCAGATGATGGGGTACTCCTAAACGAGGGTGCAGAATGTAGTGTTACAGTCATAGCTAGGTTGTAGAAAAAGATCAACTCAATGCGAGGCAAGTCCATTCAAAAGTCTGACAGCAACAGGGAAGAGACTGTTCTTGAGTCAGTTGGTATGTCAGACCTCAGACTCTTGTATCTTTTTCCTGAAGGAAGAAGGTGGAAGAGAGAAAGGGTGTGTGGTCTCCTTAATTATGCTGGCTGTTTTGCTGAGGCAGAGGCAAGTGTCAATGAATGGGAGACTGATTTGCGTGATGGACTGGGCTACATTCACGACATATTGTAGTTCCTTGGGCAGAGCAGGAGCCACTCCAAGCTGTGATAAAACCAGAAAGAATGCTTTCTATGGTAAAAGTTGGTGAGAGTCGTAGCTGACATGCCAAATGTCTTCAGTCTTCTGAGAAAGTAGAGGCAGTGGTGGGCTTTCTTAACTATAGTGTCAGCATGGGGGGACCAGGGCAGGTTGTTGGTGATCTGGACACCGAAAAACTTGAAGCTCTCGACCCTTTCTGCTTCGTCCCCGTTGATGTAGACAGGGGCATATTCTCCTTTAGGCTTCCTGAAGTCGACAATCTCTTTCATTTTATTGACATCGAGCCACCAGTTCACCAGATTCTCTATCTCATTCCTGTACTCTGTCTCGTCATTATTTGAGATCTGACCCACAACGGGTGATGTCGTCAGCAAACTTGAAAATCAAATTGGAGGGGAATTTGGCCCCACAGTCATAGGTGTGTAAGGAGTATAGTAGGGGGGCTGAGAACACAGCCTTGTGGGGCACCAGAGTTGAGTATGATCGTGGAGGAGGTGTTAGAACCATAGAACCAGAGTAAATGACAGCTCAGAAACAGGCCTTTTGGCCCTTCTTGTCTGTGCTGAACCATTTTTCTGCCTAGTCCCACTGACCTGCACTTGGACCATATCCCTCCACACCCCTCTCAGCCATGGACCCGTCCAAGTTTTTCTTAAGTATTAAAACTACAAAATGTCGTGTTGTTGCCCTTACCGATTGTGGTCTGTGGGTTAGGCAGAGGGAGAAACCGAGGCCCAGGCCACGGAGTTTGGAGATAAGTTTTGTGGGAATGTTAGTGTTGAAGGCTGAGCTGTAGTCAATAAATTGGAGTCTGACGTAGGTGTTCTTGTTATCTGGGTGTTCCAAGGTTGAGTGCAGGGCCAGGGAGATGGCGTTTGCTGTGGTAGGCAAACTGTAGTGGATCCAGGCAGCCCGGGAGGCTGGAACTGATTCGTGCCATAACTAACCTCTCAAAGCATTTCTTCATGGGCTGCACGGTAGCACAGTGGGTTAGCACTGCTGCTTCACAGCTCCAGGGTCCTGGGTTCGATTCCCGGCTCGGGTCACTGTCTGTGTGGAGTTGGCACGTTCTCCTCGTGTCTGTGTGGGTTTCCTCCGGGTTACTCTGGTTTCCTCCCACAGTCCAAAGACGTGCGGGTTAGGTTGATTGGCTATGCTAAGAAATTGCCCCTTAGTGTCCAGGGATGAGTAGGTTAGAGGGATTAGTGGGTATAATATGTAAGGATATGGGGGTAGGGCCTGGGTGGGATTGTGTGCAGTGCAGACTCAATGGGCCGAAGGGCCTCTTTCTGCACTGTAGGGTTCGATGATCTATGATCTATAATGATGGATTCAGAGCCACCAGTCGATAATCAATAAATCACATTGACTATTGACTTTATGCGTTAATGACTATTGGCCGGTGGACATTTGCACGATTTTCCTCAGGGGTCTGACAAATCTCTGAAAATAATGGTAAGAGACCCAGCTCCATCGCCTGTGAATCTCTGAAAATGACAATCCATTGTCCTGCTGCTGTGAGAAAGGTTTAAATGGTGATGAAATGGGCAGGATTAATCAGTAGGACAGGCAATTCTCAATCTCAGGGCCATCTTCTCAACTGTTGGTGGTTAACCGAGGGACAGTTAACGCTGCACTTTGAGAGATCCCAGAACTGCATTCCTCCAAGTAATTCTCCACTAACGATTAGGCAACCCATAAAAATTTGTTTTGCTTTAAGCAGCTGAAATTAGTAAAGAAAATGCCTTCTTCTCAGTCCCTCAGGATGACTTGTTTCCACTCCAACAAAGAACAACACAGTACAGGAAACAGGCCCTTCGGCCCAACAAGCCCATTCCGCCCAGTTTAACCCTCAGTGAGTGCCTCATTCCCATCCTCCTCCTACTTACGACTTTTGTCTACGCCTCTTGGTCTCCACAATAAAGGGGTACAAATTTAGGGAATTATATCTGCACCAGATTAAGAGAGGTCTAATTTAGGGACAATTTATCGACACCATTCAGCCTAAAAGCACATTTTTGGGGTGTGGGAGGAAACCGGAGCACCCGGAGAAAACCCACGCAAGCACGGGGAGAATGTGCAAACTCCCACAGCCATCCAGGGTCCTGGGTTCGATTCCCGGCTCGGGTCACTGCCTGTGTGGAGTTTGCACATTCTCCTCGTGTCTGCGTGGGTTTCCTCCGGGTACTCCGGTTTCCTCCCACAGTCCAAAGATGTGCGGGTTAGATTGATTGGCCGTGCTAAAGTTGCCCCTTAGTGTCCCGAGATGTATAGGTTAGAGGGATTAGCGGGTAAAATATATGTAAGGATACGGGGGTGGGATTGTGCTCAGTGCAAAGGGCCTCTTTCTGCACTGTAGGATTCTATGATTCTATGATTAAGAAGGTATATAGGATACTTGCCTTTATTCACCAAGGAACAGAGTTTAAGAGGAGGGAGGCTATGCTGGAACTGTATAAAATGTTGGTTAGACCACAGCTAAATATTGCGTGCAGTCCTGGAATCCACATTGTCGGAGGGCTGTGAAAGGGTGCAGTGGAGATTTACCAGGAAGATGCCTGGTCTGGAGAATTTTAGTTATGAAGAGAGATTGGGGTTGTTTTCCTTGGAGCAGAGGGCGGGACGTGACTGGAGATGTCTAAAATTATGAAAGGCATGGAGAGGGTAGAAACTCTTCCCCTTCACAGAGGCATCAATGACCAGAGGGCAGGGTTAGAGGGAATGAGAGGAAAAATCCTTTCACCCAAAGGGCTAGAACTCATTGCCTGAAAGGCTGGTGGAGGCAGAGACCCTCATAACGTTTATGAAGTGTATAGATGAGCAAGGCTGTGGGCCAAGTGCTGGAAAATGAGATTAGAATGTTGAGTGGTTTGTATTTGACAGGCACAAACTCGATGGGCCGAAGGGCCTTTACTTTCTGCCTCTCTGACTTTATGATTTGCTGAAAACTCCTCACCTGTACACCACCTCAGCTCCGGTATCTAACTGTGAAGTTTCAGGGTTACAACTTTGATATAAGCAGGCTCCAAAACCCAAACCTCGAACACCCTGAGTCAGTTAGTCAACCCAGCCAACAATAAGGGTGTGCCTCCAGAACTCCACATGGACAAGGTTCAACCTGAGGTAAAAAACAATCTCCTCATCAACTCGCTCCATTTCGGGAAGGTCAAACCAAATTGATGCAGCCGTCCACACCATGGTGGCACAGTGGTTAGCACCGCTGCCTCACAGCGCCAGGGACCCGGGTTCAATTCCCGGCTTGGGTCACTGTCTGTGCAGAGTTTGCACGTTCTCCCCATTTCTGCCTGGGTTTCCTCCCACAGTCCAAAAGACTGGTTAGACGCATTGGCCGTGCTAAACTCTCCCTCAGTGTACCCGAACAGTCGCCAGAGAGTGGTGGGGACTAGGGGATTTTCACAATAACTTCATTGCAGTGTTAATGTAAGCCTACTTGTGACACTAATAAATAAACTAAAAGGACAACAGCTGCAACAAGCTATCCCATCCATTGACTCTGTCTACACTTCCTGCTGCCTCGGAAAAGCCGACAGCATAATTAAGGACCCCACGCACCCCGGACATTCTCTATTCCATCTTCTTCCTTCGGGAAAAAGATACAAATGTCTGATGTATGAACCAACTCAAGAACAGCTTCTTCCCTGCTGCTGTCAGACTTTTGAATGGACTTACCTCACATTAAGTTGACCTTTCTCTACACCCTGGCTATGACTGTAACACTACATTCTGTGCTCTCTCATTTCCTTCTCATTGAATGGTATGTTTTATCTGTATAGTGTGCAAGAAACAACACTTTTCGCTGTATACTAATACACATGACAATAATAAATCAAAATCAAACATTGCTGTTGGCCCAATCACATCGAGGATGCTTATGAAAGTGTCCAATGCACTAAAGAGATGTCCAGAGGCATTCAGTTCAAAGGCAAACAAGTCCTCGTATCTCAGGCATGTGTTAAGCCATGTTAAATCACCTATACATCTGGGCACAGAATGAATGAAGTGCCTGGCCAGGGAATCAGTTTATTGGCCAGGTATTTACAAGGACAGTGACAGACTCCATAAACATAACACACCTGCCAGATGTACCAACCACAGCGGGGCAAAGAACCACATGAAATGCCCTTTGTTCCTCAATCGAAAATAGCCACTGATCAATTTTATCTAGATGGCAACGAGTACCCATTGTACATAAGAACATAAGAAATAGGAGCAGGATTAGGCCATCTGGCCCTTCGAGCCTGCCCCGCCATTCAATAAGATCATGGCTGATCTGAAGTGGATCAGTTCCACATTCCCGCTTTCTCCCCATAACCCTTAATTCCCTTGTTTGTCAGAAACCTAAGTACCCGTGACTTAAATATATTCAGCGAGGTAGACTCCACCACTTCAATGGGCAGAGAATTCCAGAGATTCACCACCCTTTGAGTGAAGAAGTTCCCCCTCAACTCTGATCTAAACTGTCCCCCCCTTATCTTGAGGCTGTGCCCTCTAGTCCTGCTGTCCTTTCTGAGCGGGAAGAATCTCTCTACCTCTACCCTATCCAACCCCTTCATTATCTTATACGTCTCGACAAGATTCCCCCTCATCCTTTTAAACTCCAACGAGTACAGACCCAGTTTATTTAGTCTCTCCTCGTAGGTCAACCCCCTCAACTCCGGTATCAGCCTAGTGAACCTCCTCTGCACTCCCTCCAAGGCCAATATATCCTTCCGCAAGTACAGCGATCAAAACTGCACACAGTACTCCAGCTGCGACCTCACCAGTGCCCTGTACAGTTGGTACAGTTGTAACTGACTAGTTTAGCAAATTATTTTTCATTGGTGAGCTCACACATAGCTTTCCCCACATTCACCACGTTCCGTTTGCCTGAAGCCATCATCTCAGACAGTGGTCCCCAATTTACAGGGCAATCCTTCTATAAACACACGGCATCTCCCCTCCGTCCTACAGCTGGGAAGAACGGGCCCTCAAGATGATCAAAGTAACACTTCTAAAGAATAAGGCAACCAAGCAAGATTTCAGAATCGCCAAGATTTCAAACAGCCACAGCCCAGGGGAGAGAGATAAAGAATGTTCCAGTAGTGCAATCAGAGAGCAAAACCATTAACACCGTTAAATACAGGTCAAAAGTATGTGGATACCACACAGCCGTACATACACAAGGTTGAGATGCCAAAGGGACAGATCATCAGAAGGTGCTATTGGCACATTCCTATCGCGCAGACAGGTGAATCAGTCTCACAGGACTCACACAAATTGCAAAGACAAAATAATTCTGCAGTGAACAATCACCTGAGAATGTATGACCATAAAACATCCTGAACACTACATGTAGAACCCTAGAACATAGAACCCTACAGTGCAGAAACAGGCCCTTCGGCCCATCGAGACTGCACCGAACACAATCCCACCCAGACCCTATCCCCATATCCCTACACATTTTACCTGCTAATCCCTCTAACCTACACATCCCAGGACACTAAGGGGCAATTTTAGCATAGCCAATGAACCTAACCCGCACATCTTTGGACTGTGGGAGGAAACCGGAGCACCCGGAGAAAACCCACGCAGACACGAGGAGAATGTGCAAACTCCACACAGACAGTGACCCGAGCCAGGAATCGAACCCAGGACCCTGGAGCTGTGAAGCAGCAGTGCTAACCACTGTGCTACCGTGCCGCCCTACATGTGAATAAGCTATGATGACAGACACTGAAACATTATCTTCATGCATTAAAATCTTGTTGGGCTTGATGTCCATCGTTATGCCTGTTCTTTAGTCAGAAGGGAAGTTCTGATGCTGTGATATTATGTGACAATGGCAGACAATAACATGTACCTTGAAGAAGCTGCAGTGACTTCACTACATGTAACGTTGGAGAGTAAAAGGTCCAGCCTCCATGTTGGATATAAACTATGCCTGGGATCCTATTGCAGATTTGCAATTCACTATTGTCTGTGACTCTGTATCAGTAAAACCTCATATATACCTTACAAGTCAGGCATACAGTCAAGTAATCAGCCTGTGTACCTGTGAGGACCAAGACGAGGGACGGCACGGTAGCACAGTGGGTTAGCACTGCTGCTTCACAGTTCCAGGGTCCTGGGTTCGATTCCCGGCTCGGGTCACTGCCTGTGTGGAGTTTGCACATTCTCCTCGTGTCTGTGTGGGTTTCCTCCGGGTGCTCCGGTTTCCTCCCACAGTCCAAAGATGTGCGGGTTAGGTTGATTGTCCATGCTAAGAAATTGCCCCTTAGTATCCACGATAGTGGAGGTTAGAAGGATTAGTGGGTATAATATGTAGGGATATGGGGGTAGGGGCTGGCTGGGATTGTGTTTGGTGCAGACTCGATGGGCTGAAGGGCCTCTTTCTGCACTGTAGGGTTCTATGATTTATCCCTCGGTGTCAGTCAGAATGTGTACTATATTCGCAGGACCTGTTCTGTAGACTGTGATGGCCCTTGATCAGAGTGTGAGCAGACAGCTAGTCTCAGCTATATAAAATGCAGTATTACATCACTTATGTTGGCAAGTAATAGGCTCGTTGGAGGGGACAGAGAGTCAAGAAGGCTTGGTTAAGTACAGCAATTCTCAGCACACTGAAGTTTACTGGAAATGAAATTGCCATTCAGAAGTAAATAACTAACTAACCCATTCTTGTCACCAAGGATTTCTCTGCTCTCCTGTAGAAACAGGTGCCCTGGAAGTGCCGATTACAGACATTTTGTTCGTAACCTCGACGTTTACCATTCATACCGGGCGGGCGGATTTGGGGCTTGAGCTGCAGAGGGGAAAGTGCGGAGTGCCTAGCACCACATTCTCAATGTAAAAGGTGCTTCTAGATAAGGAGCTAAATGTACCCTAATCGGCCTCTCAAATCTATCCCGCCATTCATTTCTTTTAATTCATTTTTTGGATGTGGACATTACTGGTTGGGCCAGCATTTATTGCCCGTCCCTAATTACCCTTGAGAAGGTAGTGGTGAGCAGCCTTCTTGAACTGCTGCAGTCCATGAGATGTAGGTTCACCCACTATTAGGGAGGGAGTTCCAGGACTTTGACCCAGCAGCAGTGAAGGGACAGTGATATATTTCCCAATCAGGGTTGGTGAGTGGCCCCATCCCCGACTATCATCCCCTTTCCCCAACTATCATCCCCTATTACCATCCCCTTCTATCATCCCCTATCCCCGACTATCATCCCCTATCCCCGACTATCATCCCCTATCCCCAACTATCATCCCCTATTACCATCCCCTACTATCAGCACCCTGCATAACCATTAACCAGAAGCTGAACTGGGCCAGCCATATGAATATAGTGGCTACCAGAGCAGGTCAGATGTTTGGAAAACTGTGATAAGTAACTCACCTCCTGACTCCCCAGGGTTTATCCACCATCTACAAGGCACAAGTGTGATGGAATATTCCCCACTTTCCTGGAACCTTGGTGAGTTGCTGCAGTGAATCTTGTAGATGTTGCAGACTGCGGCCCCTGTGTATCGGTGCTGGAGGAAGTGAGTGTTTGTAGATGGGGTTTCGGTGGAGGAGGGAGTGAGTGTTTGTGGATGGGTTTCGGTGGAGGAGGGAGTGAGTGTTTGTGGATGGGGTTTCGGTGGAGGGAGTGAGTGTTTGTAGATGGGGTTTCGGTGGAGGAGGGAGTGAGTGTTTGTGGATGGGTTTCGGTGGAGGAGGGGGTGAGTGTTTGTGGATGGGGTTTCGGTGGAGGAGGGAGTGAGTGTTTGTGGATGGGGTTTCGGTGGAGGAGGGAGTGAGTGTGGATGGGGTTTCGGTGGAGGAGGGAGTGAGTGTGGATGGGGTTTCGGTGGAGGAGGGAGTGAGTGTTTGTGAATGGGGTTTCGGTGGAGGAGGGAGTGAGTGTTTGGGGATGGGGTTTCGGTGGAGGAGGGAGTGAGTGTTTGTGGATGGGGTTTCGGTGGAGGAGGGAGTGAGTGTTTGGGGATGGGGTTTCGGTGGAGGAGGGAGTGAGTGTTTGTGGATGGGTTTTGGTGGAGGAGGGAGTGAGTGTTTGGGGATGGGGTTTCGGTGGAGGAGGGAGTGAGTGTTTGTGGATGGGGTTTCAGTGGAGGAGGGAGTGAGTGTTTGTGGATGGGGTTTCAGTGGAGGAGGGAGTGAGTGTTTGGGGATGGGGTTTCGGTGGAGGAGGGAGTGAGTGTTTGGGGATGGGGTTTCGGTGGAGGAGGGAGTGAGTGTTTGGGGATGGGGTTTCGGTGGAGGAGGGAGTGAGTGTTTGTGGATGGGGTTTCGGTGGAGGAGGGAGTGAGTGTTTGGGGATGGGGTTTCGGTGGAGGAGGGAGTGAGTGTTTGTGGATGGGGTTTCGGTGGAGGGAGTGAGTGAGTGTTTGGGGATGGGGTTTCGGTGGAGGGAGTGAGTGTTTGTGGATGGGGTTTCAGTGGAGGAGGGAGTGAGTGTTTGGGGATGGGGTTTCGGTGGAGGAGGGAGTGAATGTTTGTGGATGGGGTTTCGGTGGAGGAGGGAGTGAATGTTTGTGGATGGGGTTTCGGTGGAGGAGGGAGTGAGTGTTTGGGGATGGGGTTTCGGTGGAGGGAGTGAGTGTTTGTGGATGGGGTTTCAGTGGAGGAGGGAGTGAGTGTTTGGGGATGGGGTTTCGGTGGAGGAAGTGAGTGTTTGTAGATGGGGTTTCGGTGGAGGAGGGAGTGAGTATTTGGGGATGGGGTTTCGGTGGAGGAGGGAGTGAGTGTTTGTGGATGGGGTTTCGGTGGAGGAGGGAGTGAGTGTTTGTGGATGGGGTTTCGGTGGAGGGAGTGAGTGTTTGGGGATGGGGTTTCGGTGGAGGAGGGAGTGAGTGTTTGGGGATGGGGTTTCGGTGGAGGAGGGAGTGAGTGTTTGTGGATGGGGTTTCGGTGGAGGAGGGAGTGAGTGTTTGGGGATGGGGTTTCGGTGGAGGAGGGAGTGAGTGTTTGGGGATGGGGTTTCGGTGGAGGAGGGAGTGAGTGTGGATGGGGTTTCGGTGGAGGAGGGAGTGAGTGTTTGTGGATGGGGTTTCGGTGGAGGAGGGAGTGAGTGTTTGTGGATGGGGTTTCGGTGGAGGAGGGAGTGAGTGTTTGGGGATGGGGTTTCGGTGGAGGAGGGAGTGAGTGTTTGGGGATGGGGTTTCGGTGGAGGAGGGAGTGAGTGTTTGGGGATGGGGTTTCAGTGGAGGAGGGAGTGAGTGTTTGGGGATGGGGTTTCAGTGGAGGAGGGAGTGAGTGTTTGTGGATGGGGTTTCGGTGGAGGAGGGAGTGAGTGTTTGTGGATGGGGTTTCGGTGGAGGAGGGAGTGAGTGTTTGGGGATGGGGTTTCGGTGGAGGAGGGAGTGAGTGTTTGTGGATGGGGTTTCGGTGGAGGGAGTGAGTGTTTGTGGATGGGGTTTCGGTGGAGGAGGGAGTGAGTGTTTGGGGATGGGGTTTCAGTGGAGGAGGGAGTGAGTGTTTGTGGATGGGGTTTCGGTGGAGGAGGGAGTGAGTGTTTGGGGATGGGGTTTCGGTGGAGGAGGGAGTGAGTGTTTGTAGATGGGGTTTCGGTGGAGGAGGGAGTGAGTGTTTGGGGATGGGGTTTCGGTGGAGGAGGGAGTGAGTGTGGATGGGGTTTCGGTGGAGGAGGGAGTGAGTGTTTGTGGATGGGGTTTCAGTGGAGGAGGGAGTGAGTGTTTGTGGATGGGGTTTCGGTGGAGGAGGGAGTGAGTGTTTGTGGATGGGGTTTCGGTGGAGGAGGGAGTGAGTGTTTGGGGATGGGGTTTCGGTGGAGGGAGTGAGTGTTTGTGGATGGGGTTTCGGTGGAGGAGGGAGTGAGTGTTTGTGGATGGGGTTTCGGTGGAGGAGGGAGTGAGTGTTTGTGGATGGGGTTTCAGTGGAGGAGGGAGTGAGTGTTTGTGGATGGGGTTTCGGTGGAGGGAGTGAGTGTTTGGGGATGGGGTTTCGGTGGAGGAGGGAGTGAGTGTTTGGGGATGGGGTTTCGGTGGAGGAGGGAGTGAGTGTTTGTGGATGGGGTTTCGGTGGAGGAGGGAGTGAGTGTTTGGGGATGGGGTTTCGGTGGAGGAGGGAGTGAGTGTTTGGGGATGGGGTTTCGGTGGAGGAGGGAGTGAGTGTTTGGGGATGGGGTTTCAGTGGAGGGAGTGAGTGTTTGGGGATGGGGTTTCGGTGGAGGAGGGAGTGAGTGTTTGGGGATGGGGTTTCGGTGGAGGAGGGAGTGAGTGTTTGTGGATGGGGTTTCGGTGGAGGAGGGAGTGAGTGTTTGTAGATGGGGTTTCGGTGGAGGAGGGAGTGAGTGTTTGTGGATGGGGTTTCGGTGGAGGAGGGAGTGAGTGTTTGTAGATGGGGTTTCGGTGGAGGAGGGAGTGAGTGTTTGGGGATGGGGTTTCGGTGGAGGAGGGAGTGAGTGTTTGTGGATGGGGTTTCGGTGGAGGAGGGAGTGAGTGTTTGTAGATGGGGTTTCGGTGGAGGAGGGAGTGAGTGTTTGGGGATGGGGTTTCGGTGGAGGAGGGAGTGAGTGTTTGTGGATGGGGTTTCGGTGGAGGAGGGAGTGAGTGTTTGTGGATGGGGTTTCGGTGGAGGGAGTGAGTGTTTGTGGATGGGGTTTCGGTGGAGGAGGGAGTGAGTGTTTGTGGATGGGGTTTCGGTGGAGGGAGTGAGTGTTTGTGGATGGGGTTTCGGTGGAGGAGGGAGTGAGTGTTTGTGGATGGGGTTTCGGTGCAGGAGGGAGTGAGTGTTTGGGGATGGGGTTTCGGTGGAGGAGGGAGTGAGTGTTTGGGGATGGGGTTTCGGTGGAGGAGGGAGTGAGTGTTTGTGGATGGGGTTTCGGTGGAGGGAGTGAGTGTTTGGGGATGGGGTTTCGGTGGAGGAGGGAGTGAGTGTTTGGGGATGGGGTTTCGGTGGAGGAGGGAGTGAGTGTTTGTGGATGGGGTTTCGGTGGAGGAGGGAGTGAGTGTTTGGGGATGGGGTTTCGGTGGAGGAGGGAGTGAGTGTTTGGGGATGGGGTTTCAGTGGAGGAGGGAGTGAGTGTTTGGGGATGGGGTTTCGGTGGAGGGAGTGAGTGTTTGTGGATGGGGTTTCGGTGGAGGGAGTGAGTGTTTGGGGATGGGGTTTCGGTGGAGGAGGGAGTGAGTGTTTGGGGATGGGGTTTCAGTGGAGGAGGGAGTGAGTGTTTGGGGATGGGGTTTCGGTGGAGGGAGTGAGTGTTTGGGGATGGGGTTTCGGTGGAGGAGGGAGTGAGTGTTTGGGGATGGGGTTTCGGTGGAGGAGGTAGTGAGTGTTTGTGGATGGGGTTTCAGTGGAGGAGGGAGTGAGTGTTTGGGGATGGGGTTTCGGTGGAGGAGGGAGTGAGTGTTTGTGGATGGGGTTTCGGTGGAGGAGGGAGTGAGTGTTTGGGGATGGGGTTTCGGTGGAGGGAGTGAGTGTGGATGGAGTTTCGGTGGAGGAGGGAGTGAGTGTTTGGGGATGGGGTTTCGGTGGAGGGAGTGAGTGTTTGGGGATGGGGTTTCGGTGGAGGAGGGAGTGAGTGTTTGGGGATGGGGTTTCGGTGGAGGAGGGAGTGAGTGTTTGTGGATGGGGTTTCGGTGGAGGAGGGAGTGAGTGTTTGTGGATGGGGTTTCGGTGGAGGGAGTGAGTGTGGATGGAGTTTCGGTGGAGGAGGGAGTGAGTGTTTGGGGATGGGGTTTCGGTGGAGGAGGGAGTGAGTGTTTGGGGATGGGGTTTCGGTGGAGGGAGTGAGTGTTTGTGGATGGGGTTTCGGTGGAGGAGGGAGTGAGTGTTTGGGGATGGGGTTTCGGTGGAGGGAGTGAGTGTTTGTGGATGGGGTTTCGGTGGAGGAGGGAGTGAGTGTTTGTAGATGGGGTTTCGGTGGAGGAGGGAGTGAGTGTTTGGGGATGGGGTTTCGGTGGAGGAGGGAGTGAGTGTTTGGGGATGGGGTTTCGGTGGAGGAGGGAGTGAGTGTTTGTGGATGGGGTTTCAGTGGAGGAGGGAGTGAGTGTTTGGGGATGGGGTTTCGGTGGAGGAGGGAGTGAGTGTTTGTGGATGGGGTTTCGGTGGAGGAGGGAGTGAGTGTTTGGGGATGGGGTTTCGGTGGAGGGAGTGAGTGTGGATGGAGTTTCGGTGGAGGAGGGAGTGAGTGTTTGGGGATGGGGTTTCGGTGGAGGAGGGAGTGAGTGTTTGTGGATGGGGTTTCGGTGGAGGAGGGAGTGAGTGTTTGTGGATGGGGTTTCGGTGGAGGAGGGAGTGAGTGTTTGGGGATGGGGTTTCGGTGGAGGAGGGAGTGAGTGTTTGGGGATGGGGTTTCGGTGGAGGAGGGAGTGAGTGTTTGTGGATGGGGTTTCGGTGGAGGGAGTGAGTGTGGATGGAGTTTCGGTGGAGGAGGGAGTGAGTGTTTGGGGATGGGGTTTCGGTGGAGGAGGGAGTGAGTGTTTGGGGATGGGGTTTCGGTGGAGGGAGTGAGTGTTTGTGGATGGGGTTTCGGTGGAGGAGGGAGTGAGTGTTTGGGGATGGGGTTTCGGTGGAGGGAGTGAGTGTTTGGGGATGGGGTTTCGGTGGAGGAGGGAGTGAGTGTTTGTGGATGGGGTTTCGGTGGAGGAGGGAGTGAGTGTTTGGGGATGGGGTTTCGGTGGAGGAGGGAGTGAGTGTGGATGGGGTTTCGGTGGAGGAGGGAGTGAGTGTTTGGGGATGGGGTTTCAGTGGAGGAGGGAGTGAGTGTTTGTGGATGGGGTTTCGGTGGAGGAGGGAGTGAGTGTTTGGGGATGGGGTTTCGGTGGAGGAGGGAGTGAGTGTTTGGGGATGGGGTTTCGGTGGAGGAGGGAGTGAGTGTTTGTGGATGGGGTTTCGGTGGAGGAGGGAGTGAGTGTTTGTGGATGGGGTTTCGGTGGAGGGAGTGAGTGTGGATGGAGTTTCGGTGGAGGAGGGAGTGAGTGTTTGGGGATGGGGTTTCGGTGGAGGAGGGAGTGAGTGTTTGTGGATGGGGTTTCGGTGGAGGAGGGAGTGAGTGTTTGGGGATGGGGTTTCGGTGAGAGGGAGTGAGTGTTTGTGGATGGGGTTTCAGTGGAGGAGGGAGTGAGTGTTTGTGGATGGGGTTTCAGTGGAGGAGGGAGTGAGTGTTTGGGGATGGGGTTTCGGTGGAGGAGGGAGTGAGTGTTTGTGGATGGGGTTTCGGTGGAGGAGGGAGTGAGTGTTTGGGGATGGGGTTTCGGTGGAGGAGGGAGTGAGTGTTTGGGGATGGGGTTTCGGTGGAGGAGGGAGTGAGTGTTTGGGGATGGGGTTTCGGTGGAGGAGGGAGTGAGTGTTTGGGGATGGGGTTTCGGTGGAGGAGGGAGTGAGTGTTTGGGGATGGGGTTTCGGTGGAGGAGGGAGTGAGTGTTTGTGGATGGGGTTTCGGTGGAGGGAGTGAGTGTTTGTGGATGGGGTTTCGGTGGAGGAGGGAGTGAGTGTTTGGGGATGGGGTTTCGGTGGAGGAGGGAGTGAGTGTTTGGGGATGGGGTTTCGGTGGAGGAGGGAGTGAGTGTTTGGGGATGGGGTTTCGGTGGAGGAGGGAGTGAGTGTTTGGGGATGGGGTTTCGGTGGAGGAGGGAGTGAGTGTTTGTGGATGGGGTTTCGGTGGAGGAGGGAGTGAGTGTTTGGGGATGGGGTTTCGGTGGAGAGGAGTGAGTGTTTGGGGATGGGGTTTCGGTGGAGGAGGGAGTGAGTGTTTGTAGATGGGGTTTCGGTGGAGGAGGGAGTGAGTGTTTGTAGATGGGGTTTCGGTGGAGGAGGGAGTGAGTGTTTGGGGATGGGGTTTCGGTGGAGGAGGGAGTGAGTGTGGATGGGGTTTCGGTGGAGGAGGGAGTGAGTGTTTGGGGATGGGGTTTCGGTGGAGGAGGGAGTGAGTGTTTGGGGATGGGGTTTCGGTGGAGGAAGGGAGTGAGTGTTTGTGAATGGGGTTTCGGTGGAGGAGGGAGTGAGTGTTTGTGGATGGGGTTTCGGTGGAGGAGGGAGTGAGTGTTTGGGGATGGGGTTTCAGTGGAGGAGGGAGTGAGTGTTTGGGGATGGGGTTTCGGTGGAGGAGGGAGTGAGTGTTTGTGGATGGGGTTTCGGTGGAGGAGGGAGTGAGTGTTTGGGGATGGGGTTTCAGTGGAGGAGGGAGTGAATGTTTGGGGATGGGGTTTCGGTGGAGGAGGGAGTGAGTGTTTGGGGATGGGGTTTCAGTGGAGGAGGGAGTGAGTGTTTGTGGATGGGGTTTCGGTGGAGGAGGGAGTGAGTGTTTGGGGATGGGGTTTCAGTGGAGGAGGGAGTGAGTGTTTGGGGATGGGGTTTCGGTGGAGGGAGTGAGTGTTTGGGGATGGGGTTTCGGTGGAGGAGGGAGTGAGTGTTTGGGGATGGGGTTTCAGTGGAGGAGGGAGTGAGTGTTTGTGGATGGGGTTTCGGTGGAGGAGGGAGTGAGTGTTTGTGGATGGGGTTTCAGTGGAGGAGGGAGTGAGTGTTTGTGGATGGGGTTTCAGTGGAGGAGGGAGTGAGTGTTTGTAGATGGGGTTTCGGTGGAGGAGGGAGTGAGTGTGGATGGGGTTTCGGTGGAGGAGGGAGTGAGTGTTTGTGGATGGGGTTTCAGTGGAGGAGGGAGTGAGTGTTTGGGGATGGGGTTTCGGTGGAGGAGGGAGTGAGTGTTTGTGGATGGGGTTTCGGTGGAGGAGGGAGTGAGTGTTTGTGGATGGGGTTTCGGTGGAGGAGGGAGTGAGTGTTTGTGGATGGGGTTTCGGTGGAGGGAGTGAGTGTTTGTGGATGGGGTTTCAGTGGAGGAGGGAGTGAGTGTTTGGGGATGGGGTTTCAGTGGAGGAGGGAGTGAGTGTTTGTGGATGGGGTTTCAGTGGAGGAGGGAGTGAGTGTTTGTGGATGGGGTTTCAGTGGAGGAGGGAGTGAGTGTTTGTAGATGGGGTTTCGGTGGAGGAGGGAGTGAGTGTTTGGGGATGGGGTTTCGGTGGAGGAGGGAGTGAGTGTTTGGGGATGGGGTTTCGGTGGAGGAGGGAGTGAGTGTTTGGGGATGGGGTTTCGGTGGAGGAGGGAGTGAGTGTTTGGGGATGGGGTTTCGGTGGAGGAGGGAGTGAGTGTGGATGGGGTTTCGGTGGAGGAGGGAGTGAGTGTTTGGGGATGGGGTTTCGGTGGAGGGAGTGAGTGTTTGGGGATGGGGTTTCGGTGGAGGAGGGAGTGAGTGTTTGGGGATGGGGTTTCGGTGGAGGAGGGAGTGAGTGTTTGTGGATGGGGTTTCGGTGGAGGAGGGAGTGAGTGTTTGGGGATGGGGTTTCGGTGGAGGAGGGAGTGAGTGTTTGGGGATGGGGTTTCAGTGGAGGAGGGAGTGAGTGTTTGGGGATGGGGTTTCGGTGGAGGAGGGAGTGAGTGTTTGTGGATGGGGTTTCGGTGGAGGGAGTGAGTGTTTGGGGATGGGGTTTCGGTGGAGGAGGGAGTGAGTGTTTGGGGATGGGGTTTCGGTGGAGGAGGGAGTGAGTGTTTGTGGATGGGGTTTCGGTGGAGGAGGGAGTGAGTGTTTGGGGATGGGGTTTCGGTGGAGGAGGGAGTGAGTGTTTGTGGATGGGGTTTCGGTGGAGGAGGGAGTGAGTGTTTGGGGATGGGGTTTCGGTGGAGGAGGGAGTGAGTGTTTGGGGATGGGGTTTCGGTGGAGGAGGGAGTGAGTGTTTGGGGATGGGGTTTCGGTGGAGGAGGGAGTGAGTGTGGATGGGGTTTCGGTGGAGGAGGGAGTGAGTGTTTGGGGATGGGGTTTCGGTGGAGGGAGTGAGTGTTTGGGGATGGGGTTTCGGTGGAGGAGGGAGTGAGTGTTTGGGGATGGGGTTTCGGTGGAGGAGGGAGTGAGTGTTTGGGGATGGGGTTTCGGTGGAGGAGGGAGTGAGTGTTTGGGGATGGGGTTTCAGTGGAGGAGGGAGTGAGTGTTTGGGGATGGGGTTTCGGTGGAGGAGGGAGTGAGTGTTTGTGGATGGGGTTTCGGTGGAGGGAGTGAGTGTTTGGGGATGGGGTTTCGGTGGAGGGAGTGAGTGTTTGGGGATGGGGTTTCGGTGGAGGAGGGAGTGAGTGTTTGGGGATGGGGTTTCAGTGGAGGAGGGAGTGAGTGTTTGTGGATGGGGTTTCGGTGGAGGAGGGAGTGAGTGTTTGTGGATGGGGTTTCAGTGGAGGAGGGAGTGAGTGTTTGTGGATGGGGTTTCAGTGGAGGAGGGAGTGAGTGTTTGTAGATGGGGTTTCGGTGGAGGAGGGAGTGAGTGTGGATGGGGTTTCGGTGGAGGAGGGAGTGAGTGTTTGTGGATGGGGTTTCAGTGGAGGAGGGAGTGAGTGTTTGGGGATGGGGTTTCGGTGGAGGAGGGAGTGAGTGTTTGTGGATGGGGTTTCGGTGGAGGAGGGAGTGAGTGTTTGTGGATGGGGTTTCGGTGGAGGAGGGAGTGAGTGTTTGTGGATGGGGTTTCGGTGGAGGGAGTGAGTGTTTGTGGATGGGGTTTCAGTGGAGGAGGGAGTGAGTGTTTGGGGATGGGGTTTCAGTGGAGGAGGGAGTGAGTGTTTGTGGATGGGGTTTCAGTGGAGGAGGGAGTGAGTGTTTGTGGATGGGGTTTCAGTGGAGGAGGGAGTGAGTGTTTGTAGATGGGGTTTCGGTGGAGGAGGGAGTGAGTGTTTGGGGATGGGGTTTCGGTGGAGGAGGGAGTGAGTGTTTGGGGATGGGGTTTCGGTGGAGGAGGGAGTGAGTGTTTGGGGATGGGGTTTCGGTGGAGGAGGGAGTGAGTGTTTGGGGATGGGGTTTCGGTGGAGGAGGGAGTGAGTGTGGATGGGGTTTCGGTGGAGGAGGGAGTGAGTGTTTGGGGATGGGGTTTCGGTGGAGGGAGTGAGTGTTTGGGGATGGGGTTTCGGTGGAGGAGGGAGTGAGTGTTTGGGGATGGGGTTTCGGTGGAGGAGGGAGTGAGTGTTTGGGGATGGGGTTTCGGTGGAGGAGGGAGTGAGTGTTTGGGGATGGGGTTTCAGTGGAGGAGGGAGTGAGTGTTTGGGGATGGGGTTTCGGTGGAGGAGGGAGTGAGTGTTTGTGGATGGGGTTTCGGTGGAGGGAGTGAGTGTTTGGGGATGGGGTTTCGGTGGAGGAGGGAGTGAGTGTTTGGGGATGGGGTTTCGGTGGAGGAGGGAGTGAGTGTTTGTGGATGGGGTTTCGGTGGAGGAGGGAGTGAGTGTTTGGGGATGGGGTTTCGGTGGAGGAGGGAGTGAGTGTTTGTGGATGGGGTTTCGGTGGAGGAGGGAGTGAGTGTTTGGGGATGGGGTTTCGGTGGAGGAGGGAGTGAGTGTTTGGGGATGGGGTTTCGGTGGAGGAGGGAGTGAGTGTTTGGGGATGGGGTTTCGGTGGAGGAGGGAGTGAGTGTGGATGGGGTTTCGGTGGAGGAGGGAGTGAGTGTTTGGGGATGGGGTTTCGGTGGAGGGAGTGAGTGTTTGGGGATGGGGTTTCGGTGGAGGAGGGAGTGAGTGTTTGGGGATGGGGTTTCGGTGGAGGAGGGAGTGAGTGTTTGGGGATGGGGTTTCGGTGGAGGAGGGAGTGAGTGTTTGGGGATGGGGTTTCGGTGGAGGAGGGAGTGAGTGTTTGTGGATGGAGTTTCGGTGGAGGAGGGAGTGAGTGTGGATGGGGTTTCGGTGGAGGAGGGAGTGAGTGTTTGGGGATGGGGTTTCGGTGGAGGAGGGAGTGAGTGTTTGTGGATGGGGTTTCGGTGGAGGAGGGAGTGAGTGTTTGTGGATGGGGTTTCGGTGGAGGAGGGAGTGAGTGTTTGTGGATGGGGTTTCGGTGGAGGAGGGAGTGAGTGTTTGTGGATGGGGTTTCGGTGGAGGGAGTGAGTGTTTGGGGATGGGGTTTCAGTGGAGGAGGGAGTGAGTGTTTGTGGATGGGGTTTCGGTGGAGGAGGGAGTGAGTGTTTGGGGATGGGGTTTCGGTGGAGGAGGGAGTGAGTGTTTGTGGATGGGGTTTCGGTGGAGGAGGGAGTGAGTGTTTGGGGATGGGGTTTCGGTGGAGGAGGGAGTGAGTGTTTGTGGATGGGGTTTCGGTGGAGGAGGGAGTGAGTGTTTGTGGATGGGGTTTCAGTGGAGGAGGGAGTGAGTGTTTGTGGATGGGGTTTCAGTGGAGGAGGGAGTGAGTGTTTGGGGATGGGGTTTCGGTGGAGGAGGGAGTGAGTGTTTGGGGATGGGGTTTCGGTGGAGGAGGGAGTGAGTGTTTGGGGATGGGGTTTCGGTGGAGGAGGGAGTGAGTGTTTGGGGATGGGGTTTCGGTGGAGGAGGGAGTGAGTGTTTGTGGATGGGATTTCGGTGGAGGAGGGAGTGAGTGTTTGGGGATGGGGTTTCGGTGGAGGAGGGAGTGAGTGTTTGTGGATGGGGTTTCGGTGGAGGAGGGAGTGAGTGTTTGTGGATGGGGTTTCGGTGGAGGAGGGAGTGAGTGTTTGGGGATGGGGTTTCGGTGGAGGAAGGAGTGAGTGTTTGGGGATGGGGTTTCGGTGGAGGAGGGAGTGAGTGTTTGTGGATGGGGTTTCGGTGGAGGAGGGAGTGAGTGTTTGTGGATGGGGTTTCGGTGGAGGAGGGAGTGAGTGTTTGTGGATGGGGTTTCGGTGGAGGAGGGAGTGAGTGTTTGTGGATGGGGTTTCGGTGGAGGAGGGAGTGAGTGTTTGTGGATGGGGTTTCGGTGGAGGAGGGAGTGAGTGTTTGGGGATGGGGTTTCGGTGGAGGAGGGAGTGAGTGTTTGTAGATGGGGTTTCGGTGGAGGAGGGTGTGAGTGTTTGGGGATGGGGTTTCGGTGGAGGAAGGAGTGAGTGTTTGGGGATGGGGTTTCGGTGGAGGAGGGAGTGAGTGTTTGTGGATGGGGTTTCGGTGGAGGAGGGAGTGAGTGTTTGGGGATGGGGTTTCGGTGGAGGAGGGAGTGAGTGTTTGTGGATGGGGTTTCGGTGGAGGAGGGAGTGAGTGTTTGTGGATGGGGTTTCGGTGGAGGAGGGAGTGAGTGTTTGGGGATGGGGTTTCGGTGGAGGAGGGAGTGAGTGTTTGGGGATGGGGTTTCGGTGGAGGAGGGAGTGAGTGTTTGGGGATGGGGTTTCGGTGGAGGAGGGAGTGAGTGTTTGTGGATGGGGTTTCGGTGGAGGAGGGAGTGAGTGTTTGTGGATGGGGTTTCGGTGGAGGAGGGAGTGAGTGTTTGTGGATGGGGTTTCGGTGGAGGAGGGAGTGAGTGTTTGGGGATGGGGTTTCGGTGGAGGAGGGAGTGAGTGTTTGTGGATGGGGTTTCGGTGGAGGAGGGAGTGAGTGTTTGTGGATGGGATTTCGATCAAACAGGTTGCTTTGTCCTGCATGGTGTCGAGCTTCCTATGTTGTTGTTGGAGCTGCCCTCCTCCAGGAAAGTGGGGAATATTCCATCACACTTGTGCCTTGTAGATGGTGGATAAACTCTGGGGAGTCAGGAGGTGAGTTACTTATCACAGTTTTCCAAACATCTGACCTGCTCTGGTAGCCACTATATTCATATAGCTGGCCCAGTTCAGCTTCTGGTTAACGGTTACAGAGGGTGCTGACAGTAGGTGATGGTAATAGGGGATGATAGTCGGGGATAGGGGATGATAGTCGGGGATAGGGAATGATAGTAGGGGATGGTAATGCCATTAACCATTGCCCCTTGGCATTCAATGGCATTACCATCTCCAACAAACAATCTAACCATTGCCCCTTGGCATTCATTGATTCTGTTGGAGATGGTCATTACCTGGCACTTGTGTGGCATGAAGGTTACTTGCCACTTATCGGCCCAAGCCAGGTCTCGCTCGATGAAAACAAGAATGGCTTCAAACCATAAGGATGACAGAGTGGACATTCTACTGCAGGACGTAGAATCATAGA
This sequence comes from Prionace glauca, assembly GCA_037974335.1. Taxonomy (NCBI): domain Eukaryota; kingdom Metazoa; phylum Chordata; class Chondrichthyes; order Carcharhiniformes; family Carcharhinidae; genus Prionace; species Prionace glauca. The sequence continues at coordinate 11,886,077 of CM075740.1, forward strand.
CTCCCTACAGTGCAGAAGGAGGCCATTCAGCCCATCAAGTCTGCACTTATACTCCGACAAGCATCTTCCCCAGGCCCACCTCCCGTCCTATTCCTGTAACTCCACTCATTTACCCCATTAATCTCCCTAACCAACACATCTTGGGACACTAAGGAGCAATTTAGCATGGCCATCCCACTTAACCAGGAAGTCTTTCAGGATGTGGGAGAAAAGAGAAACATCCGGAGGAAACCCACGCAGACACAGGGAGAAGGTGCAAACTCCACACAGAAATTCACCCAAGGCTGGAATCAAACCCCGGTTTCCCGGCGCTGTGAGGCAGCAGTGCTAACACACTGTGCCATGACGTGTGCAAGGAAATTTGGCCTTAATGCCACTGAAGAATTACCAGAGCATGGCACTGAACCGTATGTAACAGGAACTGGCAACCACCATGTCTACAACACCTGGAGCTGAACCTGAAGACAATAGCAGGCATAGAGTGAGCTGACCAGAGTGACCCCCGACAAACTGGCCACGTTTACTGTTAGCTCACATCAAACCTTCACACATCTTTCTCAACATATCCCATAAATAACACATTGTGCAGTCAGGATGCAACATCTTAGTGCAATCACCCCAAGTTGAATACAAGATCCTTCACCCCCAGACTCCAGCAAATGCACTGCTGTGATGGGGCATGTTGTTAATTGGGAAGGAAATTTCATGATGTGGGTATGCCGGCGTTGGACTGGGGTAAACACAGTAAGAAGTCTGACAACACCAGGTTAAAGTCCAACCAATTTATTTGATGGTAAACCCACAGTGCTTCCACTCACATTGTCAGCCACTTTAGGACTTGAACAGCAGGTTAGGTGTAAAGATTCGCATTCTAATCAGTAATCTCTAAACTGTGCTTTATATGCTCTGTCTGAGGCCAGAACCCTTCATTTACCTGATGAAGAGGGGAACCTCGAAAGCTTGTGGGTTTACTTTCAAATAAATGGGTTGGACTTTAACCTGGTGTTGTCAGACTTCTTACCAGGAAATTTCAAACATAGATACACTTAAATTCCTTTATTGTGGAGTCCAATAGGAGACAAAGGTCAGAGGTAGAAGAGGGCACTCACAATGTTAAAATGGGCTCGTGGGGCCGAAGGGCCTGTTTCCCGTGCTGGGTTGTTCTTTGTTCTTTAGCGATGCAAAGGTCTTCCCAGCCTGGTGGCTTCCAATGCTGCAGTCACAGACTGAAAAAAGATGGAAAATGCTGGAAATACTCAGCGGGTCTGGAAGCATCTGTGGAGAGAGAAACAGAGTTAATGTTTCGGGTCGAGGGGCTGTCATCAGAACATAGTTTTCGTAAACCAAAAGACAGTTTTACAACAGGTGCTTAGTGTAACAACTTTAATCAGGCCATTGAGGTTGGCCTCTTAGAATATGGGCTCCCTCCAAGTTGATAGGTCAGTCCGAGAGTCTTTTGCTTTGTATTTAACCAGGCGTGTCAGTTCCTCTGGCACTCCTAGTGTAGACTGCAAACTGAAAACTCTCTGTATGCTATTGTCAGACATGTAAATGGAGGGATTTTGGTGAAAGGACTTCTGTCTCCAAGGGCCTATTACAGTTAGTCTGCCGTGTGGAGGGCTGTTGAATGGTGATGTCCATTTTGGAGATTTCAGACTGTAAATAGCATATTTAGCTGCATCTTCATCTCTTCTTGTTTTTGTCTCTTTTCCTCTCCTGAAAGAAAGCTAAAGGAGAATAAGTGGGACAGGCAGAGAGATTCTGAGAATGGCTGAGACACTGGAGGCCCTTCAGGAAGGGAACCTGGAATCTGTTGTGATCAAAGAATTGATATCAATTGGAAACTGAGGTCACATCAGTTTGAGTGTACACATCTCCCAATACCGTTAACTGCCAGTGATGACTGACAGTTGAAAAGGGTCACTTTTGCTGTCTTGCATCTGATGGCAGTGGTTAGCACTGCTGCCTCACGGTGCCAGAGACCTGGGTTCAATTCCCAGCTCAGGTCACTGTCTGTGTGGAGTTTGCACATTCTCCCCGTGTCTGCGTGGGTTTCCTCCGAGTGCGCTGGTTTCCTCGCACAGATGTGCTGGTTGGAGTGCATTGTTCCGAACAGCCGCTGAAGTGTGGCGGCTAGGGGATTTTCACAGTAACTTCATTGCAGTGTTACCATAAGCCTTACTTGTGACTAATAACATGGATGTTGCCTGGATTGGGTGGGATGCCTTAGGAGGATAGGTTGAGAGTGCTCGGTCTTTTCTCCCTGGAGAGACAAAGGATGAGAGGTGACCTGATAGAGGTTTATAAGATGTTGAGAGGTGTAGATAGGGTGGATTCTCGGAGGCTATTTCCCAGGGCTGAAATGGTCGCTACGAGAGGAACAGATTTAAGATGCTGGGGAGCAGGTACAGAGGAGATGTCAGGAGTAAGTTTTTCACTCAGAGGGTGGTGAGTGAATGGAATCGGCTGCCATCGGTGGTGGTGGAGGCAAATTCGATAGGGTCTTTTAAGAGATAAGTACATGGGATTTAGTAGACAGAGGGTTATAGGTAAGCCTAGTAGGTAGGGACATGTTTGGTGCCACTTGTGGGCCGAAGGGCCTGTTTGTGCTGTAGTTTTTCTATGTTCTATAAACTAAATGTTACTTTTACTCTACTCTGAATGTTCATTCTTCAGCAAAATGTGCATTAAAATCAGGCAGAGATCTTTGGTCTCCAGGTCCTTCATCTGGTTTGTGTTTCCTGGGATTATCACTGACAGGTTATGCAAATCTGCACATATTGTGTTAGCCACACATGACAGACTGGACATTCCAACGTTGCTAACTGCATCCTGATTAATGGGAAGGACTATTACTTACGTGGCGAAAAACTGCAGCAGGCGACGGTGCAGAGGGACCTCGGGGTCCTTGTGCATGAGTCGCAAAAACCCAGCTTGCAGGTGCAGCAGGTGGTCAGGAAGGCGAATGGGATGCTGGCCTTCATAGTGAGGGGGATTGAATATAAAAGTAGGGAGGTCTTGCTGCAGCTGTATAGGGCATTGGTGAGGCCGCAGCTGGAGTACTGTGTGCAGTTTTGGGCGCCGCACCTGCGTAAGGATATTTTGGCCTTGGAGGGAGTGCAGAGGAGGTTTACTAGGCTGATACCAGAGTTGAGGGGGTTGAGCTATGAGGAGAGGCTGAATAAACTAGGCTTGTACTCGTTAGAGTTTAGAAGAATGAGGGGAGATCTCATTGAGACGTATAAGATGATGAATGGGATGGATAGGATAGAGGTGGAGAGACTCTTCCCGCTCAAAAAACACAGTAGGACTAGAGGGCACAGCCTCAAGATAAAGGGGGGGCGGTTTAGAACGGAGTTGAGGAGGAACTTCTTCACTCAAAGGGTGGTGAATCTCTGGAATTCTCTGCCCGTTGAAGTGGTGGAGGCTGCCTCGCTAAATATTTTTAAGAAACGGGTTGATGGGTTTTTGATAAGAGAAGGGATTAAGGGTTATGGGGAGAGGGCAGGAAGGTGGAGCTGAGTCACGACAGATCAGCCATGATCTTATTGAATGGCGGGGCAGGCTTGAAGGGCTAGATGGCCTACTCCTGCTCCTATTTCTTATGTTCTTATGTTCTAATTTACAATAAATGAATAACAAACCATCACTGTGATCCAGTATTCATCAGGTTCAGTCTGACCTCGATTTCCTCTTCACTCACTCAGGAGGGGACTCGGGGCTGGAGAGAAAAAGCTTCCTGAGGGACAGGCAACAACATGCACGCACCGAAAGTGTCTGAAAAAGATGTCAAAGGATCTTGACCAGAATGCAATCCGACTCATTAGCCCAGCTCTGAAAAAAAGAGTCACCTCAACGTGACACATCGGCTGGTATTTTACAACCTCACTCAGGCGAGGCTGGTAAAATCCCACCCAAGACTAACCATTCTCCGAGCTGTGCCCGCCCTGAGTCCGGGGCAAGTGTGGCAGTAAAATTCCAGCCATTAACTCTGTCTCTCTCTCTCTCTCTCTCTCTCTCCACAGACACTGCCTGAGTACCTCCCGCATTTTCTGTTTTTAATTCAGGTTTGCAGCATCGTTTGCTGTCACTCCATCAGGCCTGCGGCTGCACTCAGCCATCCTTACGGTCTCCCAGGGTCTGGACGTTGTAGACAGGGGTAGTTTCAGGCCATCGTAGGCAGGGGGGACGTTAGGTAAACTCCTCCCACTGACAGTGTTGGTACCGTGCCCTCGGGGAAATCAGCCCTCACTGGTGATCGATACCCTGACAATCGGGGCTACTGAGAGGCTGTTTCTCCCGGCTCGAGACTCGAGAACTAAGGGGGAATATCTGAGGATAATATTTATAACTGAAATGAAGATAATTACTTCAGACAGAACACTGAGAATCTTTGGAATTCTCTATGTCAGTGTGTTGCTACTCAGTTGTGGAATATATTCAAAATTGAATCAATATTCTTGGATACTAAGGGATCAATTGGGAATCATAAATTCATAAAATCAAATCATAGAATCCCTACAGTGCAGAAGGAGGCCATTCAGCCCATCAAGTCTGCCCCGACAACAATCCCACCCAAGCCCTATCCTTGTAACCTGTGTATTTACCCAGCTAGTCCCCCTGACACTAAGGGGCAATTCATCACCGTCTATCTCTGGGGTGTGGGAGGAAACTGGAGCACCCGGAGGAAACCCACACAGATATTGGGAGAATGTGCAAACTCCACACAGACAGGCCAGAATTGACCCGGGTCCCTGGCGCTCTGAGGCTAAGTGTTTAAGGATAGCACAGGGAGGTGAATTTGAGTTAGACAGTCAGTTATGAGCTGAATGAATGGCCAAGCAGACTCAAAGGGCCCTCAGGACAATATCTTCTCCTATTTTCGATGTTCCAGGAATCACTGAGCAGTCTGGCACTGCGGAAAGGCCGATGTTATTCACTAAGATAAAAGTAAAATACTGCGGATGCTGGAATCTGAAACAAGAACAGGAAATGCTGGAAAATCTCAGCAGGTCTGACAGCATCTGTGGAGAGAGAATAGAGCCAACGCTTCGAGTCAAAGCATGGTTCAGTGAACTACAGAAGGGTGAATTTGTACATTGTGGGTAAAGTTAAGGATAATATCATGGAGCACTTAGATAGACATAAATTCATTAAAAATTTGGTTTTCTTTGAGGATGTGCCAAAGGATTTGATGGCAGTGAGATGGTGACTGTTTCAGTAAGTCCTTTCCTCCTGAAAAAGTAATAGTAAAAATTAAGGCAGTGGGGAAGAGTGAGTATTTGGCTGGACACCCATCCCCTTTACCTCGTACTTGTGACAAAAGACTTGAATGAGGCACTCACTGAGGGTTAAAATGGGTGGTGTGGGCTTGTAGGACCAAAGGGCCTGTTTCCTGTGCTGTTCATTGTCCCATCAACCCTCTTGTTACTTACTCCTGCTTTCCACCCTCTTGTTCTTATTTCTTTTGCCTTGCTTAAAACCTTCCACCTCTCTATTACTTATTTCTGTTCTAATGACGGGAAACATTAACTATGTTTCTCTCTTCACTCACTACCTGATCTGTTGGATTTTTCCAGCATTGTTTAAGTGTCACCAAGTAGGTTTATATTAACAGAACAAAGTTATTGTGGAAATCCCCTAATTGCCACACTCCGTTCGGGAATTTAGCACGGCCAATGCACCTAACCAGCACGTCTTTTGGACTGTGGGAGGAAATTGGAGGGCCCAGAAGAAACCCATGCAGACATGAGGAGAATGTGCAGACTCTTCAGAGACAGCGACCCAAGCCAGGAATTGAACCGGGATCCCTGGCGCTGTGAGGCAGCAGTGCTGACCACTGTGCCAGCTTGTCTGCTTATGTTACCTGCAGGTGCAGCAGGTGGTCAGGAAGGCGAATGGGATGCTGGCCTTCATAGCGAAGGGGATTGAATATAAAAGTAGGGAGGTCTTGCTGCAGCTGCATAAGGCATTGGTGAGGCCGCAGCTGGAGTACTGTGTGCAGTTTTGGGCGCCGCACCTGCGCAAGGATGTTTTGGCCCTGGAGGAAGTGCAGAGGAGGTTTACTCGGCTGATACCGGAGTTGAGGGGATTGAGCTATGAGGAGAGGCTGAATAAACTAGGCTTGTACTCGTTAGAGTTTAGAAGAATGAGGGGAGATCTCATTGAGACGTGTAAGATGATGAATGGGATGGATAGGATAGAGGTGGAGAGACTGTTCCCGCTCAAAAAAGACAGTAGGACTAGGGGGCACAGCCTCAAGATAAAGGGGGGGGCGGTTTAGAACAGAGTTGAGGAGGAACTTCTTCACTCAAAGGGTGGTGAATCTCTGGAATTCTCTGCCCGTTGAAGTGGTGGAGGCTGCCTCGCTAAATATTTTTAAGAAACGGGTTGATGGGTTTTTGATAAGAGAGGGGATTAAGGGTTATGGGGAGAGGGCGGGAAGGTGGAGCTGAGTCACGACAGATCAGCCATGATCTTATTGAATGGCGGGGCAGGCTCGAAGGGCCAGATGGCCTACTCCTGCTCCTATTTCTTATGTTCTTATGTTCTTATGTTACGGATTCCCAGCATCTGGAGGCGGCAGGTTGTGGTGGGCTGCTCTTGGATGTTGCTTCGGGAGTTGCCTACTGCTTCATGTCATTGGTGTGCGTAATCTGGACCACCTCGAGGGCAACATGACAGCTCAGAGGCTATCTCTGTTGCTGTGCGGACACATGGATTTGGGCCTGTGTCCGTGGGAGTTTGCGCGTTCTCCCCGTGGTTGCGTGGGTTTCCTCCGGGTGCTCCGGTTTCCTCCCACATCCCAAAAATGTGCTTTTAGGCTGATTGATTGGGTAACAAATTGTCCCTATATTGGACCTCCCTGATCCTCACACATTAGGCATAGACTAAAATCATGAATAGGTCACTGACCATGGGACGGCGGCGCGGGCTCGTTGGGCCGAAGGGCCTGTTTCCCGTGCTGTGTTGTTCTTTGTTCTCTGCAGTATTTTGCCCTTCAATCCTGTCCCTGAGTCAATTGCCAATCCTGCATTGATTGGACACAGGCTAGTCTGTCATTAGAGCAAGCCAGGGTGTCACTGAGTGTTATTCACATCAGTGCACTCAACTCCGGTAACACCTATTTGACGATGACTGCACTCAGCTCTGCGATGATTAGGTCTTGGACAGGTTATTTTCTGAAAGGCTTCAAGGAAAAAAACAAACAGCTGGATGAGGTTTGATTTGTAGACAGCACAGACCTCAAACTTTCCATCAAACTCAAGGTGCCTTGTGTTTATACAACAGAACTCTGCAATGACAACACAGCAACACAGCGTCACCATCTACTGCGGAACGACTATGGTCACTGGATTTCTGAAGTTAGCTAAGCATTTTAGCCTGCGCAACAACACAATATTTTTTAGGCAAGATTAAGAGTTATGAAAGCAATTAGTGTTTAAGTTTAAGTAGTAGTGTCTCAAGTCGGCTGACATTAACACCACAATGAAGTTACTGTGAAAATTCCCTAGTTGCCACACTCCGGCGCCTGTTCAGGTACACTGAGGGAGAATTTAGCATGGCCAACACACCTATCCAGCACGTTTTTCGGACGGTGGGAGGAAACCCAGGCATCTGGAGGAAACCCACTCAGACATGGGGAGAATGTACGGCCGCACAGACAGTGGCCCAGGGAATTGAACCTGGGTCCCTAAGGCTGTGAGGCAGCAGTGCTAACTACTGTTCCGCTGTGCCACCCTACACTTAATGCTCCCTGACTGGTCAGATCAATATTCTGCTTTTACCCAATCCTTTAGCTGCACTTTATTTCTTTACATTCCCCCATCACCAGTTGATAGGTTGCTGACATTGCTGTTTTTTAATCTCAGCCTTGCCTGGCTCAGAGAGAGAGAGAAACAGGAACAGATTCCTGCTGCTTTCTCTTGCTCTCACCCTGTGGTTGGGCTTTACTCAACTGGTCAGTTGAGGACAGCAGTGGTGGTTTTTACCCGAAGGGAAGTGAGATTCAGGCGAAGGTAATTTAGCAGCATTGAGCCCTCAGCCAAGCACATAGACTGGAACCTCTGAAACTGCAGCTAATCTCACGCTGAGCAGTAATGCATCATCGAGACGGTTAAAAACAAACCAAATCAGGTTGTTTCCAAATGATTTAGTACCGGATTCCCCACGGACACACACTGCATCCCAGCCTTGCCCTGAGCGGAACTCCACACCATTAGTCACTGTGGCCATTCGCGGTGCATCTTCCAGGTTGGTGAAACTGTAAACAGAGCAGGATGGTTTTCTGATGAATGTAGAGTCCTCTGTCTTTATCTGATGTGATATTAGGCAGGGTGGTGCTGAGGGAAGAGCTGTGCCTGCATCTTCTGGGCAGTAACAATTCCATCCACACACACAGCAATTCTCCAACTCAACATTACTGTCGATTTCATCAGGGATTCACAAATCTCAAATCCCAGGTGTCACAGAAATGCACTGATCCCCACCACCACCATCCCCCCCCCCCCCCCCCCCCCCACCAAACCCCCGCCACCCCCACCCCCCAAAACTCAGTTGGAATTAGGGGATGACGGGTCACACCCTGTTTTTACAGCACTGACTGCAAATTCTGGATGAGTGGGTACCGGGGGTGAGTGGGTAGCTGGGTGGGTGGGTGAGTGGGTAGGTGATGGGTGAGTGGGTAGGTGATGGGTGAGTGGGTAGGTGATGGGTGAGTGGGTAGGTGATGGGTGAGTGGGTAGGTGATGGGTGAGTGGCTAGGTGATGGGTGAGTGGCTAGGTGATGGGTGAGTGGCTAGGTGATGGGTGAGTGGGTAAGTGATGGGTGGGTAGCAAGCAGAGGGCGAGCGGGTAGCAGAGGGCGAGCGGGTAGCAGAGGGCGAGCGGGTAGCAGCGGGCGAGCGGGTAGCAGCGGGCGAGCGGGTAGCAGAGGGTGAGTGGGTAGCAGCGGGCGAGTGGGTAGCAGAGGGTGAGTGGGTAGCAGCGGGCGAGTGGGTAGCAGAGGGCGAGCGGGTAGCAGAGGGTGAGTGGGTAGCAGCGGGCGAGTGGGTAGTAGAGGGTGAGTGGGTAGCAGAGGGTGAGTGGGTAGCAGAGGGTGAGTGGGTAGCAGAGGGTGAGTGGGTAGCAGCGGGCGAGTGGGTAGCAGAGGGTGAGTGGGTAGCAGAGGGTGAGTGGGTAGCAGGATAGGATGTTCCTATTTTTGGGGTTCCACGTCGATAATGCTTACACTGTGAATCACCCTGTCTCTGAGCTATCCCGGTCCAAGGTTCCATCCCTTCATTGCCACTTCAAGAAAATACTTAATTCAATCTTCCTTTCAGGTTCCAATAGCTGCAAACTTCAACAAAGTCCCTTCTGATCCTTCCTTCCATTCACTTCCCTCTGACCTTATCTCTCCTCCCAATCTCAGCATTTGGCTCATTCCCATCGTCCCCTGGAACCTCGCCATCCTTGTGGAACGATTTGCTGGTGAGAAGATGCTGTTGATATTTAGTGAATAAACTCAGCCTCCTGCAGGCTGAATGCCAGCTCTCTGATTCCCCCCGGTCTGTGTCGAGGCCACCACTCAATATCACCTCCCTCCAGGACCGTCACTGCCATCATCATCTCTGGGGCCTCAAACCGCCTGCCTCTGCCTCCTTCCCAAGATCTACGGCCCTGTTCAGCCCATCTGTTCAGGCTCTTCCTGTCCCACTGCACTGATTTCTTTTGAGTTTAACTCTATGTTTCTCCTCTATTCCAACCTCTTCCCACCAACATCCATAACAATGTCTGATACCCCTTCCATTTAACAGTTCCTGGTCCTAACTCCTTTCACCCTGGACATTCAACCATTCTCCTTCCCCATCCCCTTCCAGGTCACAGCTTCCTACTTGCCGGAAACCCAACCAGTCCCGAACTGTCACCAACTGCCTCTGCCAGGGGGAATTTGTTCAACGTGTTGCTGTGGGAATCTACACGGATCCTCAGGATATCTGCTTCTTAGCACCCCCCCCCCCCCCCCTTTCTCATTTCATTTTATAGAACTTTGATGCATCAGTCCCACTAACTGTTATTGGGCAGCACGATGGCACCGTGGTGCCAACTATTAGGGGAGATCTAATAGAGGTGTATGGATAGGGTGGACAGTGGGAAGCTTTTTCCCAGGTCAGAGATGACAAACACGAGGGGATCACAGGTTCAAGGTGAGGGGGGGTGAGATTTAACTCAGATATCAGAGGGACGTATTTTACACAGAGGGTGGTGGGGGCCTGGAATGCACTGCCAAGCAGGGTAGTGGAGGCGGACACGCTGGCATCATTTAAGACTTATCTGGATAGTCAGATGAGCAGACTGGGAATGGAGGGATACAGAAGAATGGTCTAGTTGGACCAATGAATGGCGCAGGCTTGGAGGGCCGAAGGGCCTGTTTCCTGTGCTGTATTGTTCTTTGGTTAGCACTGCTGCCTCGCCAGGGACCCCGGTTCAATTCCGGCCTTGGGTGTCTGCATGTTCTCCCCGTTTCTGCATGGGTTTCCTCTGGGTGCTGCAGATTCCTCCCACAGTTCAGAAATGTGCAGGTTAGATGCATTAGCCATGCTACATTGCCCCTAAGTGTCCCAAGATGGTGAAGGGGATTAGCAGGGTGAATATGTGGGGGTTATGGGCCTGGGTGAGATGGTCTATTGGAGAGTTTGTGTGCAGACTCAGTGGATCAGAGCCCTCCTTCTACACTGTAAGGTTCTATAATTCAAAGTAGTGCTGTGCTGTTTACTAAGTTCAGCCACTGCAAAACTATTTGGTTCAACAAAGGCAAGTTAATTTACAGAAACCAGAAGAAAGTGTGAAACGTACAATTGATATCAGTTTCAAGTTTCCAGATCACCAACAACCTATTCGGGTCTCCCGATGCTGTTGCTATGGTTAAGAAAGCCACCAATGCCTCTACTTTCTCAGAGAGCTAAGGAAATTCAGCATGTTCAATACGACTCTCACCAATTTTTACAGATGCACCTTCGAAAGCATCCTTTCTGGTTGTATCACAGTTTGGTATGGGCTCCTACTCTGCCCAAGACCGCAAGAAACTACAAAGGGTTGTGAATGTAGCCCAATCCATCACGCAAACCATCCACTGACTCTGTCTATACTTCACGCTGCCTCAGAAAAGCAGCAAGGACCCCACACATCCTGGGCATACTCTCTTCCACATTCTTCCTTCAGGAAAAAAGACACAGAAGTCTTAAAACACATAGAACATAGAACATTACAGTGCAGAACAGGCCCTTCGGCCCATGATGTTGCGCCGACCAGTTAAAAAACAATGACCCACTAACCTAAACCAATCCCTTTTCGTCCATAAACCTATCCACAGATCTCTTAAACGCCCCCAAACTAGGCGCATTTACAACTGCAGCAGGCAGGGCATTCCAATCCCTCACCACCCTCTGGGTAAAGAACCTACCCCTGACATCAGTCCTATATCTACCCCGCTTAATTTAAAGCCATGCCCCCTCGTGCTAGCTTTCTCCATCTGAGGAAAAAGGCTATCACTGTCCACCCTATCTAAACCTCTAATCATCTTATATGTTTCAATAAGATCCCCTCTTAGCTGCCTTCTTTCCAGAGAAAACAACCCCAAATCCCTCAGTCTCTCCTCATAGGACCTCCCCTCCATACCAGGCAACATCCTGGTAAACCTCCTCTGCACCCTCTCCAAAGCCTCCACATCCTTCCTGTAATGTGGGGACCAGAACTGCACACAGTACTCCAAGTGCAGCCGCACCAGAGTTGTGTACAGTTGCAACATGACGCTGTGACTCCTAAATTCAATCCCCCTACCAATAAACGCCAAGACACCATATGCCTTCTTAACAACCCTATCTACTTGATTCCCAACTTTCAGGGATCTATGTACACATACACCTAGATCCCTCTGTTCATCCACACTATTCAAAGTCCTCCCGTTAGCCCTATACTCAACACATCTGTTATTCCTACCAAAGTGAATTACCTCACACTTGTCCACATTAAACTCCATCCGCCACCTCTCGGCCCAGCTCTGCAACCTGTCCAAGTCTCCCTGCAAACTATGACACCCTTCCTCACAATCTACCACACCTCCGACTTTGGTGTCATCAGCAAATTTACTAATCCACCCAACTATACCCTCATCCAGATCATTAATAAAAATTACAAACAGCAGTGGCCCCAAAACAGATCCCTGAGGCACACCACTCGTAACCGAACTCCATGATGAATATTTACCATCAACCACCACCCTCTGTCTCCTATCTGCTAGCCAATTCCTGATCCAATTTCCCAGATTACCCTCAATCCCACACATCTGCATTTTCTGCAGAAGCCTACCATGGTGAACCTTATCAAACGCCTTACTAAAATCCATATATACCACGCCAACTGCCTTGCCCCCATCCACCTCTTTAGTCACTTTCTCAAAAAACTCAATAAGGTTAGTAAGGCACGACCTACCCGCTACAAAACCATGCTGACTATCTCCAATCAATTCATTACTCTCCAAATAACTATAAATCCTATCCCTAATAATTTTTTCTAAAACCTTGCTCACAACAGAAATGAGACTCACCGGTCTATAATTCCCGGGGAAGTCTCTGTTCCCCTTCTTAAACAATGGGACAACATTCGCTAACCTCCAATCTTCCGGTACTATACCAGAGGCCAACGACGACCTGAAGATCAGAGCCAGAGGCTCTGCAATCACTTCTCTTGCCTCCCAGAGAATCCTAGGGTAAATCCCATCCGGACCAGGGGACTTATCTATTTTCAAACCCTCAAGAATATCCAGCACATCCTCCTATCAACTGCAATACTGTCTATTCTACTCCCCTGCAACCCAGTGTCCTCCTCAGCTATATTCTTGTCCCCCTGCGTGAACACCAAAGAGAAATATTGGTTCAATGCCTCTCCAATCTCTTCCGGTTCCACACATAACTTTCCTCTGCTGTCTATAACTGGCCCTAATCTTGCCCTGACCAACCTTCTGTTCTTGACATCCCTATAGAACGCCTTAGGATTCTCCTTAATCCTATCAGCCAAAGTCTTCTCATGTCCTCTTTTAGCCCTTCTTAACTCACTCTTCAACTCCCTCCTAGCCAATCTAAAGTTTTCTAGTGCACTACCCGAGCCCTCAAGTCTCATCCGAACATATGCCTCCTTTTTCTTTTTAACCAACGAATCAACTTTTTAGTGCCCCACAGTTCCCTAACCCTACCAATTCCTCCTTGCCTGACAGGGACATACCTATCACGGACTCGCAGTAGCTGCTCCTTGAAAAAACTCCACATTTCGGACGTTCCCAGTCCCTGTAATCTCCTAGTCCAACCTATGCTTCCTAATTCTCTCCTAATGGCCTCATAATTACCCTTCCCCCAGCTAAAACTACTGGCCTGAGGTTCATGCCTATCCCTTCCCATCACTAAGGTGAATGTAACCGAATTGTGGTCACTATCACCAAAATGCACACCAACTTCCAAGTCTAGCACCTGGTCTGGCTCATTTCCCAGCACCAAATCCAATATAGCCTCATCTCTAGTTGGCTTATCTACATACTGACTCAAAAAACCCTCCTGCACACTTTGAACAAACACTGACCCCTCTAACGAGCTAGAGCTTTAGCAATTCCAATCAATATTAGTAAACACGTACCAACTGACTGAAGAACAGGTTCTTCCCTGCTGCTATCAATGACCCTGTCACACAGTAAGCTGATTTTTCTCTATACCTTCCTGGCAACTGCGAACACTACATTCTGCACCCTATCCTTTCCTTCTCCCCTATGAACGGTATGCTTTGTCTATATGGCACACAAAAAAACAATACTTTTCACTGTATCCCAATACATGTGACAATAATAAATCAACTCGATCAGCAAAGTTTTTCTCATATTGTCACTGAGGAATTCAAATATCGTAATGTTTAAAATAAGCAGCTAGAATGAACTTTCTAAGTCAGTTGTTTGATGATAAAATATTCTCCACCTTGGTGGATCTGAACTACAGATAGAACGTGTGCCACCTACTGTAATATCCATAACAGCAGCGAGGACAGAGAGAGAGCAGCAGAAGTCTGAGTTTTTATATGGCATCCTTAGTATAAAGGAAAATGCCCCGTTGAGGATGGTGGGATATTGAGCTGACAAAGGAGATATTCAGGGAGGGGGTAACCCCACAGATCTGGCCAGAGAATGATCTGAGAAAGCAGAGACAAAGGTGGAGAGACAGTGGGCGGCACGGTAGCACAGTGGTTAGCACTGCTGCTTCACAGCTCCAGGGTCCTGGGTTCGATTCCCGGCTCGGGTCACTGCCTGTATGGAGTTTGCACATTCTCCTCGTGTCTGCGTGGGTTTTCTCCGGGTGCTCCAGTTTCCTCCCACAGTCCAAAGAAGTGTGGGTTAGGTTGATTGGCCATGCTTAGAAACTGCCCCTTAGTGTCTAGGGATGAGTAGGTTAGAGGGATTAGTGGGTATAATATGGAGGGATATGGGGGTAGGGGCTGGGTGGGATTGTGGTCAGTGCAGACTCGATGGGCTGAAGGGCCTCTTTCTGCACTGTAGGGTTCTATGATTTCTATGACAGGGGCAACGACAGAAAGTGCGACCAAGGTAACTGAGGGCAGTGCTGCCAAGGATAGGCCAGAGTATATGGATGTAAGTAAGATTGAAAGAGTGCAGAGAAGGTTCACGAGGATGTTGCCAGGACTTGAGAAGCTGAGTTACAGAGAGAGATTGAATAGATTCGGACTTTATTCCCTGGAGCGTAGAAGAATGAGGGGGGATTTGATAGAGGTGTATAAGATTTTGATGGGTATAGATAGAGTGAATGCAAGCAGGCTTTTTCCACACAGGCTAGGGGAGAAAAAAACCAGAGGGCATGGGTTAAGGGTGAAAGGAGAAAAGTTTAAAGGGGATGTAAGGGGGGGGCTTCTTCGCGCAGAGAGTGATGGGAGTGTGGAATGAGCTGCCGGATAAAGTGGTAAATGCAGGGTCACTTTTAACATTTAAGAAAAACGTGGACGGGTTCATGGATGAGAGGGGTGTGGAGGGATATGGTCCAGGTGCAGGTCAGTGGGACTGGGCAAAAAATGGTTCAGCACAGACAAGAAGGGCCAAAAGGCCTGTTTCTGAGCTGTAATTTTCTATGGTTCTATGTTGCAGACAGACAGATCATGGAGATGGGATGTGTTCTGCTCAAAAAGCTCACACAAACAGGGAGGGACAAAATGAACATGTTAATTTAAGGTATAGAGACCAGGAATCAATTTAAGTTACGGTGATGGGTTGACGAGTGAGACTGTATATATATTGTTCTTTACGAGTGTATATTTAGCTCGCTACACTTGCACTCAATGGAGCCGATTAGCTCAGCTGGCTTAGTATATGGTTCAAATTAAAACCTACAGAGTGGGCTTTGATCCCCCTGTCCAGTTGAGGTAGACTCGGGGTCTGTGTTCTCATCCTGCCTTGAGACTGGATGGCATTGACGTACTATCACTGACAGAAACTGCCAAGAGAGCATCTCAGGATGAAGCTACAGACTGTCTGCCTCTGGGCACAGAGGCATGTACTCATCTGTAGGCAAGCAGATGTGTCTCACTCCATACTCCTGTGTATGGGGTTTCCAATCCTCCAGGATTGGCCTGGAGTCTCCGGGAACTGGAGATAAATCGCTTTGTGTAACCCTGGAGAAAAGTCAGTGGGAGATTTAATAAGATTTTTTTGTCATTATCTTTGAACATTTCTCCTGATTCGATATAAGAATATTGAAAATGGGGGAGAAAAAGTCTGCCTGTCTGAGAGCCAAACATCATCCATGATGAGTCATTTTGCTTTCCGATTAGAGTAGGGAGACGATGTATCATAAGAACATAAGAAATAGGAGCAGGATTAGGCCATCGAGCCCTTCAAGCCTGCCCCGCCATTCAATAAGATCATGGCTGATCTGAAGTGGATCAGTTCCACTTTCCCGCCCTCTCCCCATAACCCTTAATTCCCCTGTCTATCAGTAACCTATCTACCCGTGACTTAAATATATTTAGCGAGGCAGCCTCCACCACTTCAACGGGCAGAGAATTCCAGAGATTCACCACCCTTTGAGTGAAGAAGTTCCTCCTCAACTCTGTTCTAAACTGCCCTCCCCTTATCTTGAGGCTGTGCCCTCTAGTTCTGCTATCCTTTCTAAGCAGGAAGAATCTCTCTACCTCTACCCTATCTGGCCCTTACATTATCTTGTAAGTCTCTATAAGATCCCCCCTCAGCCTTCTAAACTCCGACGAGTACAGACCCAGTCTATTCAATCTCTCCTCATATGCTAATCCCTTCATCTCCGGTATCAGCCTGGTGAACCTTCTCCGTACTCCCTCCGAGGCCAATATATCCTTTTGCAAATACAGGGACCAAAACTGCACACAGGATATCACAAGGATAGCTGACTGATAGCTGGGACAAGTCGGGGCAAGTCATGGTGAAATTTCCAGCAATATAGTTAAACACAGTTGGCAACTCTGCCTGTGTGTGATATGTGGGTACGTATCAGGGTGTGTTTATGTATGAGTGGTTATATCTTTGTGCACATTTATGTAGATATACATCTCCATGCCCAGCACCTCTACTTTCTCAGGAGGCTAAGGAAATTTGGCATGTCCGCTACGACTCACCAATTTTTACAGATGCACCATAGAAAGCATCCTTTCTGGTTGTATCACAGCTTGGTCTGGGCTCCTGCTCTGCCCAAGACTGCAAGGAACTACAAAAGGTCGTGAATGTAGCCCAATCCATCACGCAAACCAGCCTCCCATCCACTGACTCTGTCTACATTTCCCACTGTCTCGGCAAAGCAGCCGGCGTAATTAAGGATGCCGGACATTCTCGCTTCCATCTTCTTCCTTCAGGAAAAAGATACAAAATTCTGAGGTCAGATACCAACCGACTCGAGAACAGCTTCTTCCCTGCTGCTGTCAGATTTTTGAATGGACCTACCTTGCATTAAGTTCTCTATATACTAGCTATGACACTGTATTCTGCACTCTCTTCTTTCCTTCTCTATGACCGGTATGCTTTGCCAGTATAATGCAGAAAAAACAATACTTTTCACTGTGTCCCAGTACATGGGACAATAATAAAACAAGACAAAAGGTTAGAGTCCAGCAGGTTTGTTTGAAATCACAAGCTTTCGGAGTGCTGCTCCTTCGGGTGAAGTCACTGATGAACAAAGAACAACACAGCACAGGAAACAGGCCCTTCGGCCCTACAAGCCCGCGCCGCCCATTTTAACACTCAGTGAGTGCCCCATTCCAATCCTTCTTCTACCTACGATTTTTGCCTACATCTCATGGACTCCAGAATAAAGGGGGTGCAAATTTAGGGAATTGTACATGCGCCAGATTAAGGGAGATTCAATTTAGGGACAATTTATCGACAGCCTAAAAGCATGTTTTTGGGGTGTGGGAGGAAACTGGAGCGCCCGGAGAAAACCCACGCAAGCACGGGGAGAATGTGCAAACTCCCACAGACACCGGCCCAAGTCAGAGATCCGACCCGGGTCCCTGTATCTGCACAGCAAACAGTGATAGTCACTGAGCTGTCGTGTTGCCCGTCAGTTGGTCCAGTTTAAGCGTACACTAACGACGTGAAGCACTAGGCAACTCTCGAAACATCCAAGAGCAGCCCTTGCACAATCCACTGCGTGTGTGCCCCTTGTTGGCCAACAAGGCGACCCAATCACCTGTGGATGTAAAAAGGAGAATCAATAAACATACAACAGAAGGAACAGAGCAAAGCTTCACGCTGCTCGTTTGTTACCAACTATCACCAAGTCTGCTGTGGGACAGCCATGCAAATAGGGAGAGCAAGATTCTGAGAGGTCAGAACCATTTAAAGGCACCTTACACCCCTTAAAGGGGAGGTGAATTCTGACTGATGCTGGAAATAGTACCTGGACTGGACATTTTCCGAGAGATATTGGCAGGAAGGTTTATTCGGCTGATACTGGAGATGAGGGGGTTGGCCTATGAAGAGAGATTGAATAGAGTGGGTCTGTACTCTTTGGAGTTTAGAAGGATGAGAGGGGATCTTATAGAGACGTATAAGATAATGAAGGGGATGGATAGGGTGGAAGTAGAGAGATTCTTCCTGCTTAGAAAGGACAGCAGGACTAGGGGGCACAGCCTCAAATAAGGGGGGAGCAGTTTAGATCAGGGTTGAGGGGGAACCTCTTCAATCAAAGGGTGGTGAATCTCTGGAATTCTCTGCCCGTTGAAGTGGTGGAGGCTGCCTCGCTAAATATATTTAAGTCACGGGTAGATAGGTTTCTGATCGATAGGGGAATTAAGGGTTATGGGGAGAAAGCGGGGAAGTGGAACTGATCCACTTCAGATCAGCCATGATCTTATTGAATGGCGGGGCAGGCTCGAAGGGCCAGATGGCCTCCTCCTGCTCCTATTTCTTATGTTCTTATGGGAATGACGTCATGGAAAGCTGGCCGTGCGGCGCGAACAATTGGCAATGAGACAGCTCTTCAAAACTGACATCTCACCTACCCACTTGACTGAGAAACAAACTCAGCATCTGGAATTGATGCATTTGCAGCCTTCCAGATTCAAAAAGTAAAGGAAACAATAACTACTCACGTCACTAAACGGATGCCAACTTTCATAAATTCTAACTACTGCTTGTTCTACCTGAGCTGCAAATATTTCGTACTGACAGAGAAACTGGAGCAATCTCCACAGAGCAAAGGAAAATCAGCAACAATATCAAAATCAGCAACATTGAGTTTTGGGGGAGAAGAGTTAATAGTAAAATATTAACTCTTCTCCCCCAAAACTCAATGTTATTTTACTTTATATACATCATTTCCTGAAGGGAGTGAAAAGTTATACATACCACATATCAAACCCGATGGTGAGTCCAGAGATGTGTGGGTTAGGTTAAATTGACCCCAGTGTCGGGGGATTAGCAGGGTAAATGTAAATACGAGTTTAGGGGAATAGGGACAGTGCAGACTCAATGGGCTGAATGGCTCCTTCTGTACTGTAGGGATTCTATGACTGCTAATAATTTCATCTTTAAGTCAACTCAACATAATCAATAAATGTGGTCTTATTAACATCCAGAGAACAAACAGTATTTTGGTAGGACATGGAGTATTGCTGAAAAAGAGGCATGTTGAAGCTTTTTACTTTGCACAGATCAAAGCATATCACAAGGATACTGATCCAAGGGAAAAACAACAAATTATACTGTATACTTTAATACTTGGCAGATGCACGTTGTCCTTTTTCCTGATCTAACTTCTGTTCTCTGTTATTAATGTTGACATCGTCCAACATCTCAGCTACTTTTAATTTGTTCTTTTTGTGTCATTTTCCTCCCTCTCTCTAAAATCGTTAACACAAAGAAACTTGGCTGAATCAAATCACCATGAAACTGTTAAAAGTGGAAAGTGACTCATGGATAAGCAAAGTTTTTTTTTTGATTTTTCCCACAGTCAATCTAAAATAGTTCTGTAACTCCCCAGGACACAGAGGCACGTACACACCTCTCACTGAGACTCAGGAGAGAAAGCTTGCATTTGCAGTTGGGGCCAGCTCGGAACATGTGCACAGGCGTGAGTTGACGTGACACACTCGTGACACACTTACCGAGAAATGCACAAATATATTGGTACTGAGAAAATGGTATTCCAACCTCCCCGGCTTTCATTTTTCTGTCCACTGGGAAATTTGGTGTTGATTTTTGTAGACTGTCCATTTAAGAACATAAGAAATAGGAGCAGGAGTAGACCATCTAGTCCTTCAAGCCTGCCCCCCCATTCAATAAGATCATGGCTGATCTGAAGTGGATCAGTTCCACTTTCCTGCTTTCTCCCCATAACCCTTAATTCCCTTGTCTATCTGAAACCTATCTACCCGCGACTTAAATATATTTAGCGAGGTAGCCTCCACCACTTCAACAGGCAGAAAATTCCAGAGACTCATCACCCTTTGAGTGAAGAAGTTCCTCCTCAACTCTGATCTAAACTGCGACCCCCCCCCCTTATCTTGAGGCTGTGCCCTCTAGTCCTGCTATCCTTTCTAAGTGGGAAGAATCTCTCTACCTGTACCCTATCCATCCCCTTCATTATCTTATACGTCTCTATAAGATCCCCCCTCATCCTTCTAAACTTTCAGGAGGGGCGTCAACCCAAGCTGGAAGTGGGGGAGAAAAATTGAAGAATGATCCAACAGAGCAGAAAGTGAGCTCCAAATTTCTCTTGGTGAAGAAACTGGACAGGAAGAGTGAGATCCTTCACTCATCGGGGACCAGGAAGCCACCCAGATAAACACTGTGATGATATTACAGTCATTGCCAGCAATCTAGCTCCAAGTCAGGATGCGACAAGAATTCCAATGATCTGAACATGAATAGTCGAGGTCAGTGAATGCATCTGCATATACCGCACTCTTCAAAATGATTTTTTTTGTTAGTGTCTCAAGTAGACTCACATTGACATTGTAGTGAAGTTACTGTGAAAATCCCCTAGTCCCCACACTCTGGCGCCTGTTCAGGTACACTGAGGGAGAATTTAGCATGGCCAATCAGTGCATCTTTCCGAGTCTGAGAGGAAACCGGAGCACCCGGCGGAAACCCACAAAGACGTGGGGAGAACGTGCAGACTCCACACAGTGACCCAAGCTAGAAATTGAACCCAGCTCCCTGGCGATGTGAGGCAGCAATACTAACCACTGTGCCACCCTAGCCTCACACACTGCACAATTCTGCACACACAAAACTGCACACAACCAGGCAGCATAGTGGTTAGCACTGCTGCCTCACAGCGCCAGGGACCTGAGTTCAATTCCAGTCTTGGGTGACCCTAGTGGAGTTTGCACATTCTCCCCATGTCTGTATGGGTTTCCTCCCACTGCCCAAATATGTGCAGGTTAGATGGATTGGCCGTGCTGAATTGGCCCTTAGTGTCCCAAGCTGTGTAGGATAGGGGGATTAGTGGAGTAAATGCCTGGAGTAATGGAGATAGGGCCTGGGTAAGAGGGAGATAGGGCCTGGGTAAGAGGGAGATAGGGCCTGGGTAAGAGGGAGATAGGGCCTGGGTAAGAGGGAGATAGGGCCTGGGTAAGAGGGAGATAGGGCCTGGGTAAGAGGGAGATAGGGCCTGGGTAAGAGGGAGATAGGGCCTGGGTAAGAGGGAGATAGGGACTGGGTAAGAGGGAGATAGGGCCTGGGTAAGAGGGAGATAGGGCCTGGGTAAGAGGGAGATAGGGCCTGGGTAAGAGGGAGATAGGGCCTGGGTAAGATGCTCTGTCAGAGAGTCAGTGCAGACTCGGTGGGAAGAATAGCTTCCAACCGGGATTCACTCACTCACTCACCAGCAATTTCGATCAATGACTACTCACATTTCACACTCACAGCTACACCTGCCCCTCACACACGAGGAAGCCTCGCACCCACATCTCAGCTTGAACACATTGCCAACTATTCAACCCTGACAGTCAAATCACCCAAACACATTGTCACACCCACTACTCTCCCGCAGGTCAGCCTAATGCAGCCGACCAGGGGAGAATTGGCTGTTGGTTTTTAACGCCATGGAGCAGACAGTATCCACATCACTGGAATGGACACACCTGAGATTTACATGATAGAGGTCCTTATGCTCATTATTAATTCTCCTTCTCTCTCATCCTACAATCTCTTCTGATTTACCTGATGATTTTAGGACCTATCTCTTTGCAACCCTCACAGCAACCCTATTTCCGCGCCTGCCTCGTTACAGATTCCCAAGAACTATAGCATTAGTGTACGTTAAACTGGACCAACTGATGGGCAACACGACAGTTCAGTGACTATCACTGTTTGCTGTGCAGACACATGGATTTGGGCCTGTGTCTGTGGGAGTTTGCACATTCTCCCCGTGCTTGCGTGGGTTTTCTCCGGGTGCTCCAGTTTCCTCCCACACCCCAAAGATGTGCTCTTAGGCTGATTGGTGTACCAAATTGTCCCTAAATTAGTTTTCCCACAGTCTGGTTATAATTCCTTTATTGTGGAGTCCAATAGGCGTAGACAAAGGTCATAGGTGGATGAGGCACTCACATTGTTAAGTTGGCGGCACGGGCTTGTTGGGCCGAAGGGCCTGTTTCCTGTGCTGTGTTGTTCTTTGTACAGCTTGGCCTGCCGATACTGAGGAATTGGAAGAGGAAGGACACCCTGATGATGAAGCAGACGGCCGCTCGCTCAGGGTTGGCTCTGTTCCTGTACTCCAGGAGTTAATTCTGGAAAGACTGGCCTCCAGGCTCCGAGGAAAGCCTTGTTGCTGACAGGCGTTGAAGAGTTTTCTGTCAGAATTATAGAATCCTACAGTGCAGTAAAACGACCCCTTACACGGGGCAAGTTTAGCAGCTCGCAGCACAGATACTGGGCGCTCTCGCGAGGTGGGATCGGTGTGTGGTCACAGCACAGATTCCTGCAGCTACAGCAGCAGGTAAGGACAGCTCAGTTCACTAGCAGCTTAAACCCCGCAAGGATTCTCCAGGTGGCACAGTGTACCCGAACAGGTGCCAGAGTGTGGCAACATGGGGATTTTCACAGTTACTTCATTGCCGTGTTAATGTAAGCCTACTTGTGACACTTACAAATAAACTTAAAACTTTGAGCTTCAGGTGGGATTGTGTATGGAGAAAGACTGATCGGTCAGCATCCAGCAATGCCTGATGTACTGGCAATGGGTGATGCGGTGGTTCAGTGGTTAGCACTGCTGTCTCACAGCTCCAGTGACCTGGCTTCGATTCCTGGCTCGGGTCACTGTCTGTGTGGAGTTTGCACATTCTCCCTGTGTCTGTGTGGGTTTCCTCCGGGCACTCCAGCTCCCTTCCACAGTCCAAAGATGTGTGGGTTAGGTGGATTGGCCATGCTAAATTGCCCCTTAATGTCAGGGGAACTAGCTAGGGTAAATGTGTGGGGTTATGGGGAAAGGGCTGAATGGCCTCCTTCTACACTGTAGGATTACATAGAACATTACAGCACAGTACAGGCCCTTCGGCCCTCGATATTGTGCCGAGCTCTGTCCAAACCCTAGATCAAGCTATCCCACTCCCTATCATTCTGGAGTGCTCCATGTTCCTGTCCAATAACCGCTTGAAAGTTCCTAAAGTGTCCGACTCCACTATCACAGCAGGCAGTGCATTCCACACCCCAACCACTCGCTGAGTGAAGAACCTACCCCGGACATCCCTCCTATATCTCCCACCACAAACCTTATATTTATGCCCCCTAATAACAGCTACATCCACCCGAGGAAATAGTCTCCGCATGTCCACTCTATCAATCCCCCTCATTATCTTATAAACCTCTATTAAGTCACCTCTCATCCTCCTCCGCACTGAAGTTCTACCAGAAAACTGGCAAGGGACATGGCAATGTCTCTCTACTGTGTTTACGCCAGTCCAACGCCGGCATACCCACATCATGTCTCTCACCAACGGGGCTTTCCCCAGAGCCTGGAGCCCAGCCTTTCCAGCTTTCACTCCTGGAGTGCAGACGTAGAGCTAACCCTGAGCGAGCAGCCGTCTGCCAATGTCTCAGCGACCATCACAGCAGCTGCTGGAACCTGAAGTCAATAAAAAATATCGGGAATTAAGAATGTACTGATGACTGCGAAACCATAGTTAATTGTCGGAAAAGCACATTTAGTTCAGTAACGACCTTTAGGGAAACCATTTATATAGATGATCTGGAGGAGGGAACCGAGTGCAGGGTGTCGAAATTTGCTGATGACACCAAGATTGGGGGAAAGGCAAATTGTGCGGAGGGTGTGGAGAGTCTGCAGAAGGATCTAGATAGGCTGGGCGAATGGGCCAGGAAATGGCAAATGGAATTCAATGTTGGCAAGTGTGAGGTGGTCCACTTTGGTAGGAGGAATGGTAGGAAGGACTATTACTTACGGGGCGAAAAACTGCAGCAGGCGACGGTGCAGAGGGACCTCGGGGTCCTTGTGCATGAGTCGCAAAAACCCAGCTTGCAGGTGCAGCAGGTGGTCAGGAAGGCGAATGGGATGCTGGCCTTCATAGCGAAGGGGATTGAATATAAAAGTAGGGAGGTCTTGCTGCAGCTGTATAGGGCATTGGTGAGGCCGCAGCTGGAGTACTGTGTGCAGTTTTGGGCGCCGCACCTGCGCAAGGATGTTTTGGCCCTGGAGGGAGTGCAGAGGAGGTTTACTCGGCTGATACCGGAGTTGAGGGGATTGAGCTATGAGGAGAGGCTGAATAAACTAGGCTTGTACTCGTTAGAGTTTAGAAGAATGAGGGGAGATCTCATTGAGACGTATAAGATGATGAATGGGATGGATAGGATAGAGGTGGAGAGACTCTTCCCGCTCAAAAAAGACAGTAGGACTAGGGGGCACAGCCTCAAGATAAAGGGGGGGCGGTTTAGAACAGAGTTGAGGAGGAACTTCTTCACTCAAAGGGTGGTGAATCTCTGGAATTCTCTGCCCGTTGAAGTGGTGGAGGCTGCCTCGCTAAATATTTTTAAGAAACGGGTTGATGGGTTTTTGATAAGAGAAGGGATTAAGGGTTATGGGGAGAGGGCGGGAAGGTGGAGCTGAGTCACGACAGATCAGCCATGATCTTATTGAATGGCGGGGCAGGCTCGAAGGGCCAGATGGCCTACTCCTGCTCCTATTTCTTATGTTCTTATGTCCTTACTTGATCTGGTCTGTGACGATGTGGAGATGCCAGCGTGGGACTGGGATAAAACAGAAAGAAATCCCACAAGATCAGTTTAAGGTCCAAACAGGTTTATTTGTAGCAAAAGCCACAAGCTTTCGGGACAGGCTGTCCCTTCACCTGAACGAAGGGACAGGCTGTCCCGAAAGCTTGTGGCTTTTGCTACAAATAAACCTGTTTGGATTTTAAACTGGTCTTGTGGGATTTCTTTCTGTTTTGGTCTGTGTTGATGTGGAGATGCCGGTGTTGGACTGGGGTAAACACAGTAAGAAGTCTGACAACACCAGACTTAAACCAACCGATTTATTTGATAGGAAACTCACAAGCTTTCGAGATTTCCCTCTTCAGCAGGTGAACTTTCCATCCAGCTGACAAAGAGGGGAACCTCGAAAGCTTGTGAGTTTACTATCAAATAACACCAGGTTTAACTCCAACCAGTTTTCCAGACTTCTTACTTGGTCTGTGACTCCAGAGCAATGTGGTCGACTCTCAACTGCCCGCGGGCAACTGGGGATGGGCAATAAATGCTGGCGAGCCAGCGATGCCCGTGTCCCACGCGTGAATAAATAAAAAAGTCACCCAATGTGCTGAGGCAGGAGCTCAGACTGAAGTCACACAGGCTCAGATTGTTGCAGATGTCAGAGTCAAGATGTTTCTGTCCTCCAGATGTTTGTCACCTGACGAAGGGGCAAACCCCAAAAGCTTGTGGGTTTATATCAAATAAACAGGTTGGACTTTAACCTGGTGTTGTGAGACTTCTGACTCCAGGTGGTTACCAGGCTTGTTGAGGCAGGACCGACAGGGGAGACAGCTCCTTCGCAGAGAATGAACCTGTTCTCTCTCTCACACAGGGACAGCACAGCCACCTCACCTCGCTGCTTCCAGTGGAAACTCACCCAGTCACCCTGCAGCTACTGGGATTGGAGACACACAAAAATTCATGCGTTGCAGTAAAAATGACCACTTTGGAGTCAGACTGGAGGGACAACAATACAGTTTATTTAACAAAGCTTTGTGGAGAAAAGGGACCAGCACTCCGCAGTACTGGACAGCACCCTTCTCTCGATGAAGCAACAGAAGCAGTCTACCTTTATACCCTTTACACAATAGGTGGACCGGACACGATTATCACATCGTTATAGTCAAATGGGTACAACATTTCTCAGCTCATTATTATGGACAGCTACAGCCATTATCCTTTCAATATCACATTGTTCCATGAATGGGTACATTTCCTCTTATCAATGACTTAATTTATTCTATTCCTGCAGTACATGGTTCCTTTGTGTTTATACTTTCCTGTTCTTCATCTCCCTATCAGACCCCATTATCCCAGGACTATCTTTATCTCTTTTAAGGTGCCTGGCTTCCTGAAGGGTCTGTTCCCTGTTTTAATTCAGTTAACTAAAGGGTATAAAGGTAGACTGCTTCTGTTGCTTCATTGAGAGAAGGGTGCTGTCCAGTACTGCGGAGTGCTGGTCCCTTTAACTGTCCCATGGTTTAAATGTTAAGTGATTGTCTGTGTTTGAAAGTCAGTGTCTGTGCTGGAAGTCAGTGCAGTTTAATGCCTTTTAACCCCTCATGTGCCGGACAGCTATTTTAATGCCACGTACCCATCTTTATGGCTTTTTTTCCACCTTCACCAAGGTAGACGCATGTTGGGGGAAATGCACAAGTGTGAATGATATTTTTTATTTATAAATGTGGTTTGGGATGTTTGTTTTGTGGTGAGTTTTTTTTCCCCGATTTGTGACAAAGCAGACCCTATGCTGGCTGGTATCAGAGTGTAGGGAAGGTGTGTTGGGAGATTGGGATTGTATTCACTGCTGCGGGTTACGGTCACAGACACATCATCAGCAAGGTGATCTTCACCCCCTCCTTCTCAGCCGCTCAGGGAGTGAATGTGGGGTTGGGTTGGATGGGGTTGCGCTCCTTCCTGCTCCTGAATGCACATTCATCATGCTTTTACTATTCAGTTTGTAAATGATACCACTGGTATCAGATTAGCCTTATAACCCGACTAACATCACAAATTGCCTAATCTGCAAAATATCAACACACTGCCTATGCAAATAAACTATTCAAAGTGAGGTTGGACACAGTCTATAACAGGGATGTGTGTGGCATAGATTCATAGAATTCATAGAACTCTACAGTACAGAAAGAGGACCTTCGGCCCATCGAGTCTGCACCGACCACAATCCCACCCAGGACCTAGCCCCATATCCCTATATATTTTACCCGCTAATCCCTCTAACCTAAGCATTCTAGTGTACTAAGGGGTAATTTTAGCATGGCCAATCAATTTAACTCATACACCTTTGGACTGTGGGAGGAAACCGGAGCACCCGGAGAAAACCCTCGCAGACATGAGGAGAATGTGCAAACTCCACACAGACAGTGACCCGAGCTGGGAATGGAACCTACATCCCTGGAGCTGTGAAGCAGCAGTGCTAACCACTGTGCTACTGTGCACGGCATTGAAACATCTCAGCATCAAAATAACATCCGTAACACCAAAAATACTGGCATCATGCACCTGAGGTTTGTAGCCCAGGTGTCTGTGTGTGTGCAGTATGGGACTGTGTAAATCTGTGGACTGTTGGTCAGTTGAGTCTGTGGAGTGTGTGTATGTGTGTGACACATTTATGTATGAAATAGCCATGTGTGGATGCATGGGATTGTGTGTGTGTGCATCTTTATGCAGCCTGTGGAGTGAGTGCCTATGTTCACGGGGAGTGTTGGTGTGTGTACACTGTGGAGTGTACTTGTATTAGTATTTGTGTGTGAGAAGCTTAAATAGAATGTTGTACTGTGTCTGTGTGTGTGGTATGTGTGTGTGTGTGTGTGTCTGTGCTGTGAGTTGTGCACAATGTGTGTGTGTTGTGTGTGTTTTATGTATGTGTATAGTGTGTGTTCTGTGTGCTGTGTGTGTGTATAGTGTGTGTTCTGTGTGCTATGTGTGTGTATAGTGTGTGTTCTGTGTGCAGTGTGTGTGTGTATAGTGTGTGTTCTGTGTGCTATGTGTGTGTGTAGTGTGTGTTCTGTATGCAGTGTGTGTGTATAGTGTGTGTTCTGTGTGCTGTGTGTGTGTATAGTGTGTGTTCTGTGTGCTGTGTGTGTGTATAGTGTGTGTTCTGTGTGCTGTGTGTGTATAGTGTGTGTTCTGTGTGCTGTGTGTGTATAGTGTGTGTTCTGTGTGCTGTGTGTGTGTATAGTGTGTGTTCTGTGTGCTGTGTGTGTGTGTATAGTGTGTGTTCTGTGTGCTGTGCGTGTATAGTGTGTTCTGTGTGCTGTGTGTGTGTATAGTGTGTGTTCTGTGTGCTGTGCGTGTATAGTGTGTTCTGTGTGCACGTGTGAGATTGATGGGTGTGCGTCCATATCTTTGGATTGCATACGGAATATGTTTACATACACACAGTGTGTGACTGCGTGTCTGGCCCTGGAGGTGTGACAGATACACAGACCAACAATATTTAACTCTCTGACACTGCTGTGGATTGCCATCGCGACCAGAAAAGATCAAAATCTGAATACTTTCTCCAAATCAGGGAATATGTAACCAGTCGCTGTGTAATCAGGAACTTGGAAATCCATCCAGTAAATTTCAGGAATGGCTTTATCATTCAGTGAATGTGTAACCTCAGATCAGCATCGTAGATATTCGCTAATGAAAGGTTGGAGGATTCTGGTTGTAATTAGTTTATGGGAAAATCGTCAGAATTCTCCCAGGGAAAAGGCAAATTGTTGGGGGGAGAAAAATATGATCACTGATATTCTCACAAAGGTAAATTCATGTTAAATGAGTGAGAAAGGAGCAGCTCTCTGTGAGAAATGTATGTGGCTGTATAACATTTCCAGATGGCCCATGTCTCTGGCGGCAGTGACTCAGGGATGGAGGGAGGGCCGAGAACAGTTTTGTTCCCCAGTGGACTGAACTGAGAGTCTGAGACTGGGAAAAAACAACAGCAGAAAGCCTTATCCTTGACACTTCCCGATCACTTTCCCCGACAGCTCCTCCAGTCAAAGGTAACTGTCCCCTCCATCCCGCAGCCACGGACACTTTCCCCCTCCGGTCAAAAGAAAGGAACAACAAAATGTTCCAATCATTAGCTCGGGGTTTTAAAGATCAGCAAAACAGGTGGCAGATCAGAGATTCAGGGGAATCTCCTCCCCAAAGTACAAGGCAATAATATTTCACACCGCCCTTCAGTAACGCCCCGAAACATTTTCATTTGGATTCTCTGCCTTGTTGACTTGGTTTAGGCTGAGACCCACAATCCCATAGCGACAGCCTGTCTTCTAAAAAGAAAGCACTTGCATTTATATAGCGCCTTTCACCGCCCCAAAAAATCTCAAAGTGCTTTACAGAACATTTTGAAGGGTAGTAACTGTTTCAATATATGAATGTGAGCACAGTAAGATCCCATAAAAAGTATTAGTGACTGGATCATCTGTTTCAGTGATGTTATTTCAGGCATAAATGTTGTTAAAGTTTAAAGCTTATTTATTAGTATCACATTAATACAGCAATGAAGTAAAAGCCTGAGCAGGAAAATGTACAGGGTAAATGGTAGGACTCTGAAGAGTGCAGCTGAACAGAGGGATCTGGGAATACAAAGAAGAACAAAGAACAAAACAGCACGGGAAACAGGCCCTTCGGCCCAATGAGCCCGTGCCGCCGTTTTAACATTGTGAGTGCCCTCCTCTACCCGTGACCCATGGCAATACAAGTACAGAATTCCCAAAAAGTGACATCACAGGTGGATAGGTTCATGAAGAGTGCTTTTGGTACGTTGGCCTTTATAAATCAGAGTATCGAGTATAAAGTATAAAACTTGGAGTGTTATGGTAAGGTTATATAATCACACATCTCTTTAAACTGTGATCAGTGCTCCTTCCACTCACATTATCAGCTACTTCAGGTCTTGGGTTAGGCGTAAAGATTCGCATTCTAATCAGTAATCTGCAAACTGTCTGTGCTTTATATGCTCTGTCTGAGGCCAGTACTCTCCATTCACCAGACGAAGGGACTAACCCCGAAAGCTTGTGAGTATATTATCAAATAAATAGGTTGGACTAAAACCTGGTGTTGTCAGACTTTTTACAAGGTTATATAAGGCATTGATGAGGCTGAATTTAGAGTATTGTGTACAGTTTTGGTCACCTAGTTACAGGAAGGATGTAAATAAGGTTGAAAGAGTGCAGAGAAGGTTCACGAGGATGTTGCCGGGACTTGAGAAGCTGAGTTACAGAGAGAGATTGAATAGATTAGGACTTCATTCCCTGGAGCGTAGAAGAATGAGGGGAGATTTGATAGAGGTGTATACGGTTTTGATGGGTATAGATAGAGTGAATGCAAGCAGGCTTTTTCCACTGAGGCTAGAGGAAAATAACCAGAGGGCATGGGTTAAGGGTGAAAAGAGAAAAGTTTAAAGGGGATGTAAGGGGGGGATTCTTCACGCAGAGAGTGATGGGAGTGTGGAATGAGCTGCCGGATAAAGTGGTAAATGCAGGGTCACTTTTAACATTTAAGAAAAACTTGGACGGGTCCACGGATGAGAGGGGTGAGGAGGGATATGGTCCAGGTGCAGGTCAGTGGGACTAGGCAAAAAATGGTTCGGCACAGACAAGAAGGGCCAAAAGGCCTGTTTCTGAGCTGTAATTTTCTATAGCTCCTATGGTTGTTAAAGTTTAAAGCTTATTTATTAATGTCACATTAATGCTGCAATGAAGTTACTGTAAAAATCCTGAGCAGGAAAATGTCCAGCTGGATGTGGGAAGAACAATTCTCCAGAAGAGTGTCTCCAGGAGAGGCAGACAAACCTTCAGTTTAAGGTGTCTTATCTGAAAGATGGCACCTCCAATGTTGCAGCACTCCCTCAGTACTGCGCTGAGTATCGGGCTGGAGTATGTACTCAGCTCTCTTGACTTGAAGCAACAATTTTCTGATTCAAAGGCCAGCATGATACCACTGAACAACAGCTGACACTTGCAACCACATCATATCAACTTTCTCATATTTATTTACTCGAACCACAAGTAGGCTTACATTAACACTTGAAGTTACAGTGAAAATCCCTGGGTCGCTATTCTCTAGCGCCTGTTTGGATACACTAAGGGAGAATCTAGCACGGCCAATGCACCTAACCAATATGTTTTTTGGAGCGTGGGAGGAAACCGGAGCACCCGGAGGAAACCCATGTAAGATTTGGAAAAAAATGTGCAAATTTCATACAGACAGTGACCCAAGCCGAGAATCTAACCCGGGTCCCTGGCGCTGTGAGGCAGCAGTGCTGATCACTGTGCCTCCCTTTGTGAGCCTGCAGAAAGACTGCGGGCTAAATAATTGATGAGTATCGAGAGATCAATCTTGTTTCACCTCATAGCTAAACTGATATTTTCTAGCACAAGCCATTAGACAGATATGAGAACTTTTGCTTCTGTTTCTCTCCAGGGATCTGAGGACAATGCAATATTTTTTATTGCCCCCTGAGCTGGGGTCAGACAGAACCCAATTGTACCTTGGCCTTCCTCTGGATAGTTTGCTTTGAACTGGGCAGTGCATAGACTTACAGAGCTATGGGTAAAACATCCACCAGGAATTTAGAATCATAGATTCATAGAACTCTACAGTGCAGAAAGAGGCCCTTTGGCCCATCGAGTCTGCATCGAACACAGTCCCTATCTCCATATCCCTACATATTATACCCACTAATCCCTCTAACCTACAAATCTCAGGGCACTAAGGGGCAATTTCTTAGCATGGCCAATCAACCTAACCCACACGTCTTTGGACTGTGGGAGGAAACCGGAGCACCCAGAGGAAACCCACACAGACACGAGGAGAATGTGCAAATTCCACACAGACAGTGACCCGAGCCGGGAATCGAACCCAGGACCCTGGAGCTGTGAAGCAGCAGTGCTAACCACTGTGCTACCGTGCAGCCCAATTTATAAACTATCTGAATGTTGGAGATAAATGAAAATCCCTCGGTCAGGAACTTCCTCAGGGCCGTTTAGCTCTGAGGTGACTTTCCCGGAAAGGTGTCAGACAAGTTTAACACGAACATCGCGAATATTCTCAGAGAAATGGAAGTGACTCTGAGGACAGTTCCTGACTTGAGACATGCAGCAGAGTTTTAGAAGTAAAATCTACAAATAAAAGCACATTCCTTTTTAAAAAAATTGTTCATTAAAGGGAATGTTTGTGAATGAGGAAATTAAGAATTATTTAAAATATTTTAAAACACAGCTGCGGCATTGGTGCGGAGAGATAAATTGGAAAATTCCACTTCAGGGAGATAAGAATATAGATCTGTAAGGTATTGTTGAGTTAGGAGAATATATAAACATACCTGGCACTGATTTACTGTATGACTTTTGACATTTTGACTGGAATTCTCCAGCCTCGCCCACAGCTGGGATTCTCCAGTCCCGCTGCAGTGAACAGAGATTTGGCAAAGCACTAAATTCAGCATTCCCGCTGGTAGTGTTGACAGGCATGTGCGAAAACGGAGAATCCCAGCCTTTGTTTCAAAGATTATAGGTGAAGTAACAAAAAGATGGCATTTGAAAACGCCAGTGTTTGACACATTTTGTGTAATACTTTGAGAATGTAGTGATTGGGTGTTGCTGTAATGGCTAAATGGGTAAACGCACTGTACGGTCGGCTGAACATAGAACATGGAACACTACAGCACAAACAGGCCCTTTGGCCCACAAGTTGCGCCGATCATATCCCTACCTACCAGGCCTATCTATAACCCTCAATCCCATTAAATCCCATGTACTCATCCAGAAGTCTCTTAAAAGACCCCAACGAGTTCACCTCCACCACCACCGACGGCAGCCGATTCCACTCACTCACCACCCTCTGAGTGAAAAACCTCTAACATCTCCCCTGTACCTGCTCCCCAGCACCTTAAACCTGTGTCCTCTCGTAGCGACCATTTCAGCCCTGGGAAATAGCCTCCGAGAATCCACCCTGTCTACTCCTCTCAACATCTTATAAACCTCTATCAGGTCGCCTCTCAACCTTGGTCTCTCCAGGGAGAAGAGACCTAGCTCCCTCAACCTATCCTCATAAGGCTGTTTTGCCTTATTTACAGTAAGAAGTCCCACAACACCAGGTTAAAGTCCAATGATATATTTGGCAGCACAAGCTTTCAGAGCATCGCTCCTTCTTCAGGTGAGTGAAGAATTGTGATCACAAACAGAGCATTCATTGACACAAACTCAATTTATGAGATAGTTGGAATGCAAGTCTTTACAGGTACAGACAATGTGAGTGGAGAGAGGGTTAAGCACAGGTTAGGAGATGTGTATTGTCTCCAGCCAGGACAGTTAGTGAGATTTTACAAACCCAGGCAAGTCACAGGGGTTACAGATAGTGTGACATGAACCCAACGTCCCTGTTGAGACCGTCCTCATGTGTGTGGAACTTGGCTATCAGTCTCTGCTCAGCGACTCTGTGCTGTTGTGTGTGGTGAAGGCCACCTTGGAGAATGCTTACCCGAAGATCAGAGGCTGAATGCCCGTGACCGCTGAAGTGTTCGCCAACAGGAAGGGAACAGTCTTGCTGGTGATTGTCGAGCGATGTTCATTCATCCGTTGTCGTAGCGTCTGCATGGTCTCCCCAATGTACCATGCTTCGGGACATCCTTTCCTGCAGCGTATGTTCCTCTGCCACTAGTTGGAAGCCTATTGAAATAAGTTAGTCACTGGATGAGCTAAAAATTGCTAAAGAGAGGCTGCCTGTAATTCAAACTGATAAATCACCAGGACCAGATCATCCAGGGATTTAGAGGATGGACATCGCAAGTCACAGGCCACTATCCTACTTAGGAAGTGCCGCAGGGTGAAAAATGTTACATCCTTGTTTAAGAAAATGCGCGTGGGTAAACCTGGGAACTATCAACCAGTTGGTTTAAACTTGGTGATCGGAAAGTATTTAGAAATGGCAAACCAGGAAGAAATTAACAGTCGCTCACACAGATCTATTTTAATTAAGGAAGACCAGTCGAGATTTGTTTATGGGAGGCTGTGTTTAATATATTTGTTTGGGCCTCTCACTGCAGTAAAAGAGGATTGATGAGACGTGTGTGGATTTCCTGAAGGCATTTGTTAAAGTGCCAGATAGCAGGTCAAACCAGCGCAATAACAGTAGCAGCGTGGATATGAAGTTACCCAATTTGAAAGGAGTACTTAACAATAAAACAAGAGTAGGTCAGTGCAATGAATGGTTGCTTTTCAGATG